>JAHZNB010004824.1:0-11312 GCA_027744295.1 Callyntrura guangdongensis
CTCAACCTCACTACCAATCCGCTGCAGGACTACCCTCCTCTGACTTGGACAGTCATTCCGGACTACCGCTCCAATACTCCAGTCTGGCGAGTAACAACAGTCAAGGCACTACCGGCTCCATGCTCCCTAATTACTACTCCACAGCCTCCACAATTTGTACCCTACCTCGAAAATCCCGGTCAGCACAGAGTCATCACAGCGGTGGGAGTGGCGGCCAGCAACAACAATACAAAATCTACACGATTGTCTTTGAGAAAGGGAACGGAAAAAAGGGATTGGGTTTCTCCATTGTTGGTGGCCGGGACTCGCCCAAAGGGAGCATGGGCATTTACGTGAAAACCGTCTTCCCCAATGGACAAGCTGCCGAGAAAAAAAGTCTCTTTGAAGGTACGTCCAAAAAACACAAAGAAAAAATTAATTCTTCTAATTGTACGTTACCCAACAACAGTCAGGAGAAGAATATAATGAAGATGATGAAATTTATGGCTGATGGGCATTGTTACTCGCGGTTCATTGAAAAAAATATAATCCTCCGTCGTTTCAACACAGGCGACCCATATGGGTTCGGTAACAATGGAATAATGAACCAAAGACAGTGTTAACTTGACTGTTTTTAAAAAGGCGAATTTTTTTCAATGAACCGTTTTTTCTGGGCGTTTTGTTTTTCTTTCCCATTGTTGTCATTTGTATGATTGTGTGTGTGAAAAGGAAGGAAGAGGAAAAAACCGTTTAATTTTTTTGTTTCTTTTGTATTTTTTCCTTCTCTGTGCCCGGGTTGATCTGGTGAGCAGGTGATGAGATTCTCCAAGTTAACGACGTTCTCATGCCGGGTCTCTCTCACGCTGAAGCAATTGGCGTGTTTAAGAAGTTTAAAACGGGAGAGGTGGTAATTCGTGTTAAGCGGAGAGTGGGGGCTGTTCATCACGCGAGTGCGAACAGTATGGTAATCACGACGAGTAACATGGGAATGGGAACTTTGGGAGGTGGTAGTGGGAAAGCGACAAGGTAAGTATAAAAAGACTTAAACTGTCAATCAAAATGTTTTTATGAAAGCAGAGAGAACTTATTTTAATTTTTGATTTTTTTCCTTCCCTTGTCCTCAGGTCACCGACACCAAAGTCAAAGTCATGTGATGAGCTGGATAGTATCGAGGCGTAAAGAGAGAAAAATGAGAAAAAGAAAATACCTACCTAAGTGACATTTTAATTTCGACGCAGTTTTCGCTTTTCATAAATGAAACTACATGATTGTTATATGGTGCTTTTTATATAGACTACTGGGTGTATAGTTCGTTTCAATTATTTTTTATCTTCTCGCGCTGTCAAAGACAAAACCTTGATCATCTCCCACAGATATTGAGTTGCACTATTGAGCTGCCCAATTTTTTTTTGAAAAAATTAAAACCATAGTGACATTGTGTGACAAACGAAAAAAGGTTACGCAATGGTTTCATGGGTTGTTGTGTGGAAGTTGCTGACCACTTTATTATTTATTTTGTTTAATTTGTTTATATAATACAACGGAAGGAAAAAAATGTGGGTTTGTGAATATTGTTTATTTACTGCCTTTTTTGCTGCTTACGCTTTTTTGTTGGGGTAATACAAGGAAAAAGCTATAAAACGTCATTCATACACGCCAAACAGAATTTTTTACTTTGCCAAGAAAAGTGCTAACCCAATTTCTTTTGAAACATCAAACAATTGTCTTGAAACTGCGGTAAAATAGAATATGAGAAATCTAAAAATTATTGCCGAAAATGCCAAAGTGTACTAATATTTAGAAAAAGTATGAAAATAAAAAAACATTTTAAATTGTTTTTTTATTTAATTTTTTTGTCGTTAACTATTACCTCTAAAGTTAAAATCTGTCACCGACTTTATTGTACAATGTAGCTATATACTAATTCATTATATAACATTAAACCAATTACTACTTATTAAGTAACTTTTAAGAAATATATTAACATTTAATACTCACACAGAGCACTTAATTATACTCAGAAAAAAATGTAAATATCACTCTTAACGAACGTCACCAATAACATCTGTGCATCCGACGGGTTTTTTGGGTGTATTTAATTACCTTTGGGTTGCTGCGGGTGGGTAGCGTCCGTGTTTCCGAATATTACCGTTAAAATCCCTTTCGTTGAGATGCCCTTGAAACGATCGATGGATATTTCCCCTTTTTTTCCACGAAACCAAACACACTTTAAGTCATGTTCATTTACGTTCCTTTATTCCAGGTTGACATTAATAGTATAATAATAATTAACAGGTTAAAACATTAAAGTTGTAAGCAAGAGCCATGTACAATACCGTAGTTACAATATAATTGAGCTGAGTTATTTATAATAACTATTTTGACCCTGTGTCAATAAATCAAGTTGTACCATTTAAATAAGTAACACCATTATTATTGTTAACATTAAGTTACATTAATATTGAAAGTAGAACCGCTGTCACAGTTAAAGCTGCTGTAAATTTGTCCTTCTGTTATTATAAATATTGAAATAAGACAAACAAAATAGACAGTACGCACGCAAACACAACTATTATTGCTCTAGTCGATAAAATAACAAAAGCAACTCTGTGTCGAACTAAATGTAAAAAACTTCACAGAGAAATTATAATTTTTAGGCGAAATCCCCGATACAGTGGTAATCGCGTCAACGTAATTTAATGTAATGAAACAAAGGATTAAAATGATGAAGAAAGTAAATTGTGAATTGTTTCGATAAAGTTATTGCAAGCTCACTATTATACTGCTACTTATAATAAAAATAGAGAGCGAGTCAGAAATAATTTTGTTGTAGGGTTTGACATTCCCGCAAAAAACTAATAGCAAGTCTCTCTGTAAATATTAACATACAATGACATACACAAACACATTATTATGATTAAATGCAAGAAATAATTGATTAATTATTATTACAATTATTCGCATTCTCTATGTCGACAAACGAGGGATACCCGTAAATCATATGTCGTGTAATAATAATAAATAAGGATTATTTTATGTATACGTTCAGTGCAAATAGAAAGTACACTTACTTATAATGACACAAAATACATCTCATCTACACGGAGAAATAAAAGAGGCGGTAAAATAGAATTTTTTGAAAATAGATTTTTTTTTCGGTTTAAAATAGATACTGCAAAATTTCAATATTTACGAGTACGTTGACATTGCGTATTTTCCAATTTGTTGTTTTATTTTTTGAAAAGTAGAGGGAAAAGGGGAGAGCGGAGATGAGAATGCAGATTACACGTATTTAATGGAAACAAAAGAAAGAAATTATTTAAGAAAAGAATTATTTATTTCTGTTGAAAGGTAATATACAGCACATATTATATGCTGATTATTTTTAAAAAATAAATAAGAAATGAATAATAAATGAAAATAAGTTTTATATAGTCTGTCAGGTGTTTGACCAAAAAATGCAAATTACAAGTTGTTTCGTGATTGGGTTTATTTAACTTATGTTTAGTCGTGCATGAATGCGTTTGCACCAAAAATTTTAGACTGTTATGAAGACTATTTTTTATATTTAGTTAATACACAACACAGTCATATACGGCAGCATTCGTCATAAATAAAATAATCATATTAAATCAATTTACCTTCACAAACAAACATGATTTTCAGGAATGAGCCAAAATTTCTGTTGAACATGTCACAATGATTTTTTTATACCGATATCAAATTGGATTTCGTAGTCATATCGTTTTGACACAAGTATGGTATCAGTTTTTCTAAAACCGTGCGTCATCACAGCACTGCTAATTAAAAGCAATTACATAACATATTAGAAACTCGACATATTTGGGATACACACTATCTCGCTTCTCACGTGAGTTTGGGTAATAAATAAAAGTAGTAAAGGATGAGACTAATAACTCTACAAAGTAGTATTAGACAAGTGACGAAGTAACCATTTCATTTGAGTTCAAAAATTCACCCATCCCACGAATACCTGAGATACACCTATATAACCTTTGACCATGAGTCTTACGGACGAGGAATCGATTGGTGCAATCTCAGAATTTTAAAACTCGAAACCCTTTTTGAGTCATACTCCAGACGGACGGGCAGACAACGTGAAGTTAATAAGTGACTTCGTCGCTTAATAATAGGAAGGTTCATAGTCATTGAGCTGGTCTATTAAGGAGTATCTAAAACATATTATATACATTAAAGATAATACAACGAGAAATTATCTAAAAAAATTTAGATAACTAAAACAAGGATAACCAACACGCGAAATTATCTAAATGTAAATACCTACGTTGCATAGAGGTAATATAAACGATAAATAATCTACACCAAAAACTATATAATTTCATTAAATTAATTTCTTTATTCAACATATAGAACATTTTCAATTTTAGTTGGAGATAGTTCACTGCTAAATGCTTGGATTAAATATACTTTAAATGGATGTGAGAACCCTTCGTAGTTTTTTATATTTTTGTGACTGAATTTTGACGAAGGGACATGTTGCTACCGACTTTTCCAATGCATTGGAATTGGAAATCGAGAATCGTTGCTAATGAGAATAAAAGGGTTGTTTACAAAGGGTTTACATGTATTTAATTCAGAGAGTTGAATTAATAACTAGAGTGTACATGAAGATTTTTTAGCATTAACAAACAAAAATATTTTGTGATTTTTCTTGCTTGACAGGAGACACGACATCATAAATCCCTGAGTACCGATATTTTACACATAATTTAATAAATATCACCAGCTATATAACACAATGATTTCATTATACGAATTCTCACTTAGTTACAACTTTATTTCATAATCCTTATGCGACCCAGGGGCCCGTTTCACCATTTTCGTATCCTCATTTCGCGTTCTTCGTATCAAAATCCTATGTATTTTTCCCATTTAAAAAATTTAAGTCTCTTAGTAACAAGCTTAAATGGCAAAATACATGGAGAATTTAATGAGGATTTGATGGTGCACAAGGCCCCAAGTTTTCATTATCATTATTCACTATCGTATGTATAAATGCTCGAGCCCAACGAAAAATATTTTCTATCGAATTAATTAAAATTAAACCATTAAAATTTTCGAAGCAATTAAAACTTTTAAAATACCGAGTTAACTATAGTGAACTATATAACACCAACTTTTCATTATCCCATCGTATGTATAAATGCTCGAGCCCAACGAAAAATATTTTCTATCGAATTAATTAAAATTAAACCATTAAAATTTTCGAAGCAATTAAAACTTTTAAAATACCGAGTTAACTATAGTGAGAGTGAGACTCGTTAGTATATGTCACGTCCTGGCTTCTTATCACAAGCCAAACAAAAAAAATCAAGGTAGATTGAGCCAAACAACAACGTCTTTTAAACAACATATCTACAGTCCTTTTTAATTGTATAACTAACCAGTTAAATGGCTAGCTTTTTACAATCAACTTAAAGAAGGTTAAAACTCAAAATCTTTAGGTATACATTAGATTAGATGCTTCATGTTTTGTACTGAAATCCTACATAGCATTAACGGGAAAGTCAAATATAACAATTATCACTACACTTGAAGTTCTGAAATTAAATAATTAAGCACCATGTCGACATTTTTAAACATTACATAAAAATCGCAAATATTTACTAAAATTCGTTTTTTTGTTTTTTCTTAAAATTATTAAATTTACACTACCTCAACTACCCATTCCGTCGTCAATGGTATTTTAAAATCCTGGTGAGTGTCACCACGAAACCCAAAAATAAAAGTCTTGTAGTTAAATGTTCGTACGTACTTATTTTTCGAAAATGAACGCCAACTCACAAAAAACCTGGTAGTAAATGCTAATAAGTTTTTGTAGTAACCAGTTAGATGATCTGTTAACATCTATTATTGCAGTAAGCAGAGTTGTCTACTTGATGTCAGATAAGATGAGATGAGAAAATATTTCCCTCTATTTCCTCTTTTCTCTCAGTCATAATATTATTTTCTTTTATCAAATTAATTAATAAACAAAAATAAGTAAATATTTAATTCGAAAAGCGCTAATATGCATTAATGTATGTATAGGACGAGTTAAGTATCATGAATTTTAACAACATCTAATTTCGGACACTGAAACTTGCATCATTCATGATTACATGATATCAACCAAAAGTAAAAACTGTCTAGGAAAAAATTACGAAGGTCCGCGCTTTACTCAAAACTCCTAACCTTTTTTCTATTCAGCCTTGATGGGCCATTAGTCGACATACCACCGCCAGAAAGGTCGACGATAACATCATTTATTGCCACTGCATTAAGTAGTCAATTTTATTTCATAACACCATTGTACTTCAATGTATAGTCAATTATTTACGTAAGTACAGCTAATTGCTTAATCTCGTACGATGCATTTTCGACAATGGCACGTTTCAAATATAACTAAAAAAATAATACTAAGGAAGATCGCATTTATCAAACGTTTTACAGAATTACTCGTTTGTTTTCTTTAAAGCCAGTTTTTGTTTACGCTTTTCCATTGCCACGTGATGCTCGATGGAGCAACTAACAAGCCTAATTATCCTGCAGCATTTGCGTGTACGCCTCAGTGAATTCTACAAACAGCAGCGCTTCACTCAAGATGTCTAGGTATCTGGCTAACGTATAATCTATCTGTCTCTACCTCCATCCCAGCGTAATAATAAAGCTATCTTACAATGAGTGTCAGTAGGCGTTACGGCGCCAAACCTGCCGTAATTTAATGTGCTAATTGCTAATGGCTGGACCGACAGAACCGATAAATTATATACTGTACTGCATTCATACTGATCTGTAGTTCGTACATAGTATGCTCCAAGTTTCCTGGATATCTGGAAAAAAATCTTAAAAGCATAAACTACTCATATATCTCATCAACCTGGTCTTAATTAATAGTACTTACCATTTTACCACACGTCAGGTATACGTTTCAAATTATCGCATTGATTCCGGGATTAGAAATAAATATAAACCATCGAAATGGAGTCATGCGGGATCATTTATAGAATAGACCTCGGTTCTCCCGTACAACGCTGCGAGTGTGCAGTAATATTTTAGACATAGTAGTTAAGTTGATATGGAGAAACAATGGTGGAACGAGGACGGTCCATAATTAAATGGGTCGTCATAATATGGGTAACCATGTGGCCAGTTTTATTAACTAGTGGGAGGGATTGCCTGGTAATTGGTTGGACGAGAAAAAATAGCACGTGTCCTCGTGACATGAAGGAAGTGTATAGGGATGAATCCTGGGGTCCTCAGTTTTTAAGGATATGTTGCAAACCGGGTTCGGACGGTGGTAAGATAAAAGTTGGTGGATATTATTATATTTTTTAAATCTATGGAAATAATTATCTATTATGGTTATTTGTAAATAGTACCTAAAAATTGTATAATTTTTTACTGCTAAGAAATCGACGAAATCCGGAGTGCCCCCAACTGTCGCGCCACAGAATGTTTAACGTCGACTGGAGGAGATCTCTGTTCCACGCTTGACGCCCGCTACATCAAAGGGAAAAGATTGAGATATGAAGAGTTGATGCGAGATCCGTGTACACGAGGGGGACACGGGGGTCATGGAGTGGTGACTCTGTGCTGTCAGCCGAATTCTCAGGAGGGACTGCTTGTGACCTTTTTGGGGGCGGAGCCCAATGAGTTTCCCCATCAGGCTAAGATCAAGCCAGTTAACTGTGGAGGAACGGTTTATAACAGTCGATTTATTATTACCGCTAGTCACTGTATTGTGGATAAGCAAGGACATGTGAAGGACGCCAAGGGCATGAAAGTTATCCTAGGGACGAATATTGGTGACATGGATTTGAAGGCTCAAGAGTATGTGTATCAGGTGAAGAGAATCATTCCCCACGAGGGGTACAGCTTGTTAGCGAAAAATCCCAAAAATGAACGTCACATAAAAAAGCCCGGATGGCCGAGATCTTATAATGATGTGGCGTTGCTGGAGCTTGAAAAGGATATCAAGTTCTCGAAAAACATTAAAGCGCTTGAAATCGCTGCGGAGGACTTCAATCCGTTTACTTACGCTGACAACGCGGTGATTGTGGGGTGGGGCAACACAGAAACCTTGGCGCTGGCAATTCATTTACTAAAGGTGAATGTCATTTTGAGACGCGATCGGCGTTGCTTTGATAACCATCGAGGAAAATGGGGTCAAATGCAGGGTCTGGAGAAACAATTATTATGCGTGGGTGGGATCTTGGATGGACAGCATAGTTGGACGGCGGGTAAATAAATTTTTCTGAAGCTTTATAAATAGTGCTATAAAGAAGCCCTATACAAGAAATATATATAACAAACCCCATAAATGTTCGTCTTATCCAATCTAATAAAAAAGTTATAATTACATCCAATCCAATAAGGAGGCGGCGACTCTGGGGGCCCCGCTATTTGTAGAAAGGGCAATGGTCACCCAGTGCTTTGTGGAGTGACCTCTTTTGGAGGCAGTGATGATGAGTGTGCAAAAAACTTTGATGAGAATTCCTGTCTACCCAGTGTTTTCGCGGAAGTAGCTTATTTCCACAGGTGGATTGTGCAGCACGCTGGAAATCAGGACAACGAAACATTTTATCGACCTTATCTGTACGGGAAGGAGGTCATGACTTGGAAATACCAACATCATGTGCGTATTACTTCGTCACAAGGAAAATCCTGTGGAGGAACTTTGGTACGCCCGGATATTGTTGTGACAGCTGGGCAGTGTGTCATGAAAGGGGACGGAAGTAAACGGTTTACTGGTTTGATGGTTACCACGGGAGTGAACGACTTGAAAGGTGGGAGGGGAGCACAGTTTGGAGTCGCAGATTTTCGAGTTTTGGAGGGGTTCAGAATGGAGGGTAAACTGGTGAAGGTGGAAAAGCAAGCGGGTCGCGTGTACATTACAGACAACTACTACAATAATGACCTTGCCGTGATTAAGCTAGACAAGAAAACGTCGTTTAAGCAAATTAGACTCCCGGGGTTGCCATCCTATGGAGAAAAATTTTATCACGGAGTTGAACTCTCTTTTCCCAGAAATACATCAAAATCAGGCTACTTGCTGTCTCGACAGTTTAAATTGTTGGACAAGTGGGACTGCAAAAAGCGGTTGAGTCGAGTGAGAGGCAGGGTAGGACTGCATATTGATTCGAACGATGACAACTTGCTGTGTGGTGTGGAAAGGTATTCGGGGGGATCCACTTGTGATAGGGAACTAGGTGGAGGACTCATTTGTAAGGACTCCACCGGGAAGGATATGCTATGTGGAGTGCAAACTTTCCGATTGTGCATGTTCTCCATTCCGAATGGGTTTATTGATATGACGCAGTATCAGGATTGGGTAGAAATGGCGATAAGTGAAATGCAGTAGTAGATAATGCAGTACAAATGTTATTGAAATTATGTTGATCCCACCCACCTCAATTAAAGGACCATATTAGGTGTAACGTTGATCTGGGCCAAAAGCCGAGGACACACGACAAACGTCATCTATCATTCGAAAGCTCTTTTCAATTAGATCAATAGTTAAATTTCAGTTTATCTTCGAATTTCACATGTATAAGAACTTTCGTAAAATAGATAATCTAGTTTGTGAAACTTATATGTTATGCCAATGTCAACGTCACACCTAATATGAGCTTTTAGAAATTATGTACCTTTTAGAATTTATATTTTTCACTGTGAATCTAGTTTGTGAGACTTATATGTTATGCCAATGTCAACGTCACACCTAATATGAGCTTTTAGAAATTATGTACCTTTTAGAATTTATATTTTTCACTGTGACTACTCTAACTTGTTATATTAACTGGTTGACGGTTAGCACTTTTGTTTTGATCCATTATGTTCCTAAAATTATTTTTAAACAAGCGCTATTGTGATTCGTCTCCCACCAGTTTCGGTGTACCTGATTGTACGTATACGAGTATAAAAACTAGTTTTAATTGATCAAGAACAAGCAGAAAAAATAAAAGTAATATCAAATTTCATAGAATTTGTGTATTTAATTTAGAGTTAGAGTACCTATTTTGAATAACTACAGCAACGATGAAATTAGCCACGCGTGCCGGCAGCAGTTATGCTTGAAAGCCTCACAATTCGCCAGGCTGCTGTGCCCAGCACCACCGTCAGCATCAAACCCGTAAAATTTCGCAACATCAATTATTCTTCAGAGCTATCTCGAGCGCACAAAAAACATCTTATTATTGACGTGCAAATCATTTCACTGTCACAACGCCTGGATTTTTCCTCTTTCAGATAAGATGGTGGATAGATACGATGGAGTATGCAGTAAATATTAAAAAGTACCGTCCATAGCACCCACTATATCAGATTGTATACCTAATTATACTTTTCACGGGAAAATGAACACGAATAGTCTTTTGCAACCTACATGCATATTTTATTGCAAACTTCAAGTCTTCCAGATAGCAAACATGACCATAATTGTTGTTTACGAATCGGTGAAGAAAAATCTGCGATGGACTTCCTGGATAAGCTTGTCCATCGTCATACTCTTCGTGGCTCCTTCGTGCCAACATCCAAACCTCTAACGGGGAGTATCTAATTTTATCCTGCTTTTGCATATTGAATTTCCAATTCCGGGTCCAATAATCAAATATATAAAGACTATGGACCTGTTCCAACCAGTGTTCATTGTGAAGACAAAGGTCGACGTTATCGTAGCACCTTCAGCGACAATTTCCAAAACAACTCGAAAATGCCTCGAGATTCAATACTACCGTGGGCATTACTACTGATAGTTACTCTCCCTATTTCGTGCGTTACTGGGGCAGACTGCTATTACGAAGGATGGACGTCGTCAAAAAATAAAACTTGTGCGGAGGGCTACAATGAGATATACAGAGACGAAAGCTCTGGGTATATGACAAATTATGTAAGAATGTGTTGTTTGCCTGGATCGAAAGGAGGTGAGCATTAATTCAAATTTGTAAGAAAAAAAACTGTACACGTTTTTTTGTGAATAAAAGAGTGGTCCATTTTACTTTACAGAAACGAGTCAAAAACGGAGTGCGCCAAACTGTAGAGCTACGTCGTGCCTGACATCTACCGGAGACCAGCTTTGCTCCACCCTGGACGCTCGCATTATAGAGGGAAGAAGGCTGGTGTATGAAGAAGTAATGCGGGACCCTTGTACCAGGGGTGAGGATGACCAAGGAGTGGTGGCGCTTTGCTGTCAACCGAATTCTCAGGAGGAAGTACTACTGAGCAGTTTGGGAGCAGAGCGAAATGAGTTTCCACATCAAGTCAAGATCAAGCCGATTGATTGTGGAGGAACGGTGTATAATAGTCGTTAC
>JAHZNB010004825.1:0-15539 GCA_027744295.1 Callyntrura guangdongensis
TATTTGAAATACGTTTTTTTCTTCTCATGGTTACGTGCAGCGGTTTCGTTAATATGTACACAATGTGTATCAATGCATTGATGTCACGAGTTATGAATACAAACAGGTAATAATTTTGGATACACCTGATGAGAGGTTTGCTTGGAAGCTTTACATTTACAGCTTGCCTAAATAAACTAGCTTTGTACATAATAAGACAATCTGGATACTACAAAAAATTGCTCTCATTTTTATACCTACTTGCTTATCAATGCGCGTCCACTGATGGGGTAGTCAAGTTCATCATGTTTTAAATTAGGGAATCATGTCAAGGCCAAAACGGATAACAAGCATTAACGCAGAGTCTCTGTTTCATGTATTAAATCAAATGGTCTGTGTTTTACGAAAAACCGACGAGTGAAGAAACTGTGTACCTGAAATACAGACGTGTATTATTTAGCCCCAATTAAAATTGGGAAGTTTCCAGACGCAAGGCGTTGTACCTTGTAATTTAATGCTACTTTGGGCTACAGTCTGTGCTTGGAGAGGCATTTATGTAAAGTTGCAGAACGTATCTAATAAAACGCGGACTTAAAAAGGTGGCATTATTTACTATTGAAAATCATTGTACAAACCTTTAGTACTGAGACAAAGAAAATGTGCTTGTATGATCGGTTCTAGCCCTTTCACGTCTGAGCAGATTTACTCAAAAGGGCCATTTCTCTTCCAACCATGTTTACCCCTTCAGCCCTTTTCTCTTAAGTATATTTTGTTCTGTGGGAATGTTCCTCGCAAGTTCATTTTAACTTGAACTTTAATAGTCTCAATCTTATGTTGGTAAATGAAAGATCATGAGGCCATTGAGAATCCGAACCAATCACAACTCCCGCAGTTTGAGATACATATAATAAACAAATTATCTAGTTTCGTAGTGAGACTTTAATCGGACCAAGCAGGTAAACTGACCGTTAGTCGTGTTATGTTTTGTCTGGATGGAAATGCATTTCCATTAATGACTTTCTACACCAATATGATGTCACAGGAGGACAGTTTATTTAGAAACAAAACATTTTTTCTACGTGAAACCATTGCTGAGTCACCTAAAATGGCATAGACTGCAACTCTTTCCTACTTGTGTCCATAAAATAAATTTTCTGAAATCAACTTGACGATAAAAATGCAAAAGAATGTCACATTTATTTTCAACAAAAAAATAGAACCAGAACAAAAAATTAAAAGAAGAAGATACATTTTGATGGATTACTGAAAGGTTCATTCATTTTTCAGGATTAAAATATTTTCAATCATTGTTGGGGATACACGTTATCTCTAAATTCTCCCTGTATATTTCCTCCCGGGTGATATCTGGCAATAATGTATGCGGTATTAAGACCTTGTGCTGCACAGTCCGGGTTGTAGGCGTACCCATAACCGACCCGTTTGCTCTTGTTCCACACACTTTGGGTAAAGTGCGTTATTGCTTTAAACTGTTCGTCGTCACTACTGACACTACCTTCATAACTTCCAGGATAGGGATAACTCCGAATTTCCTCGTACCAGCTAGCAGCAGCATCATACGCGGCAGTTTCCGCATCGTCTACATTTCCCAATGTGTGTACAGCATAAATGTTCTCTCCGACAAATTCCCCATGATACTTGCGGGCTTCGTCGGCGGAGTGATGATCGTCGCACTCTTTGGCTTTAACATCAGCATATTCTTGAGCAGCCTTTGAAAGCTGACGAGTAAGTAAAAAGGTGCTTGAATTTAGTATTTGTTACGGGGTCATATCCGTCCTTTATTATAATCAACATATGTGAGAACTTACTTCGTCGTTGAGTGTTAAGGGTTCAACACCGTGGCGACCTCGCAACCTATTTTGTTGTTCCAACAAACTGTCCGACCACTTCTTATGGGACTGAATTCTTTCAGCTTTCATGTCCTCCACAGCCTCATCTCCATGGTGTTCCCGTAAAGTGTGCACAAGGCAGTAGGTAAAGGCCTTTAAAGGATAATTTTTATTAGAGTCACCTCGCTCTCATCCGCGGCGGGGGCGGCGTCTGCATCTTGCAACAAGTTGCCACATTTCTGGTAGTATTCCGGTAGTTGGCCTGACATTCCTTTATTTTTCAAGTAGTTGCCAAAATTACGCACACGACCGTCTGGATTTTTCTTGAAAGCATCATTGGTCATCACATAATGCCTGTTAAAGGCCCCCTGACCAGCGCAATGTTGAAAGCTCTCTGAATCGGTAGGTATCTGTTTAAGGAACTCCCACCAACAAACAGAATCAAAGGCCAATGCGGCGTAGTAACTGAGAAACAAAATCAAAATACAATTTAATTGTACGATCAGGCTTGATTTAAATTTATTATTGGGGATGTTTTAAAAGTAAGGTGTCTAACATTCCTGTCTCATCAGGACTCATGCCCTTGTGTCGCCCATTAACTGGGGACATGAGATACGGCGCAGTAACACACTGCGCCAGAACTGTTGCAAAACGGACCATGGTTCTTTTGCTGTTGCTTTAGAAGACAAGGATAATAACAACTTGGATTTTGGTAGCTCGCAGGTTTAGTATTGGTACAGACTGATAATGTTCCACGACTCTGGGTGTCTTTATATACCCTCATGATGGATGGCGGCATCATGAAATAACCTGGTATTATTTATTTCTGGACTACTCCAAAGCTCAATGTAATTTTGCGGCAAAATTGTTCTAAAAGTTTATTCCATTATTTTTAATCAGCCCAAAATTCCTCCCCTTCTGCATAGTTTTCACGCCAACCGGGAAATTAATTAACACTGCAACATGATTACGACATGTCTGAATTGCAGATATCTCTGCATGGTTTTCTATTTAAGTAGGTAGAGATTTCACTCTTATCGTTCCGCAATGTGCCATTCCAGCTTGTATTCGAGATACTGCAGTATGGTAGGTCAAAAGCGTGAAAATATATGCGCATTCACTGTTTGTAAACATAGTACTGATTTTATTGGTGCAATTGGTTGCACAGCCATATGCTGCGGAACCGGGAACCCCAGACGGTCCAATCCCCCCTAAAATTTTATTTTCACATTGCAGGGTAGGAGGCATAATGCATTACAGGATATATTTGATCTCCCCTCTGCTGCTCCTGTTCCGCAGCCACTGTGCATACCAGAAACGTTCTCTGTAGTGATGCTGCAGTTAAACCCTGATTCAAGTTGAGATGCTTTTCTGCAATAAGTATGATGGTGTGGTTTAAAGTAATACTAGTAGCTGGCGGCATGCTTACACTTTATGTTTCCTTACAACCTGCACCTAATTATTAATATTTTTTCAGGCTGTCACGATGCACCTAAAAACTCGTTTACAACTTACGTTGGACCTCATTGATATGACTTGGTATTTCTGCAATATAAAATATAGTAAGTTACTCGTGCAAATCCACAATGACTTTATGACTTGAAACTTTTTAAGCTTATGAGATTCCAGTATCCATGATATAATTGCAATAAGAAGATTTAAAGATAAGAATGTTCCATAATATTCAATGCAACAAAGATGTAATAATGAAGTTACACTTTTTTACATGAAAATAATTCAATATTTTCCGTGTCTCATGTAAGTTGTGGGAGTTTTGTATTTAGAAGTTAAATGTAGGACTATATGACAATGTCACGTTGTAGCTATTTTTTTCATCACAGGGTAAAGCTCAGTTCACTTCCAAAAAATTTGGCGTCATAACATATAACGCCGGAAAAGTTTCAAAATGAACCACGGTTCTCTAGTTTCACTTAGGGACACAACTTTAATAACGACTACTGAGTTTTGCTAGCTGACAAATAATTTTTTGGCTTCAAACAAAATCAATTGCATTTACCTGTGAGTAAAGGTCCTAGAGTCTGGGTGCCTTTGTATAGCGCCTCGATCCTGCCGTCATCATGAAATAACCCGTTAGCATTTATTTTTGCGCCACTCTTAACCTCATTGTTACTTTGGGGAAACAATGTTATAAAAAATTATTATATAATTTTTAGTCAGTGAAAAATGCCACCCTTTTAGTGTAGTCGCCATTCCAACTAGGAAATTAATTAAAATTATTGACATGACTGGGATGCTGATATCTCTGCATGGTCTTCGCAAGAGCCAGTGATACCGCGTGTGTCGCTTCTCAAGCAGCCAATAAAGCGTTTCGTTGAGTTGTTCTATTTTTATATTATTACATATTTATACCTAGACACGTCATACTATAGGAGATCAAAATTGTAAGAAAATGTTTGCAGGATTCATTCAGGGCTTGTGCTTACAGAACTTAACGCTATGGGGGTGGGGAGGAGAGGGGTGAGGAGGAGATGGGTGGGGAGGAGAGGGATGGTGTTATTCAAAGCGTGACATTTTCGTATTTCAATGAATGTCACGGATAAACAATTTATAAAATTTAATCATTTGGTGAAGTCATATACGAATGGTACGGTAAGTTCTTGTACGCATTTATTTCTTCGGATATTCTCAAAATACCCATCAAATACATATTGAATTTGATGTTTGATACAATTGAAACATTACTTGCAGCGTAAGTAAGGTTCCTTGAACTGGCTGAAAACTCTAATCGTTAAAACATTTACCACCATTAGTAGCAATATATTCACAATATTTAGCAAGCTGCAATAAATATACTTTTAAAGTTACATCTGAAAAATACAATGTGAAATACTTACTATTACAATCGCAATAAACATGCGGCTTTATAAGAATGTCAAGCTGTTTTTTCTCGAACCGCGTCGTTCATCAATGCTTCATTTGCTTTTGTAGATGTATGACGATAAATATCAACTTCATCTCATCAATGTCTTGTTTTAATGGTTTTATCAAGTTGATTTTACAATGTAGATCTGACAGTGAAGTGACGCAATTCACGAATGTGGCTACATTTCTACCGGAAATACGAGAGTTGGAAGAGAGTTACCTATAAACACATTATCATATCGAGTGATGACGACTAGTGCCACTAGTGGAAATCCATACTTTCAAAGTTAATACCTTGCGTGATACAAATTCGGAGTCACGCAATTTAGAAAACATTTCCAGTATCCTGTTATTACGCTGTAGTCTTTAGGAATTTTTTATTTTTAAATTGACGACTAATATTTGCGGGGGTGTATATTACACCAGAAGAAGTTGGAACACAGTGGAGAGTAAAATTAATCGTCAGCTTATAACATTGTGCAATTATTGTATATTATTGTGCTTATAGAAAAACCTGTCAATTCAAATTGAAGAAAAAGACCCTACCAAATGGTGTCTACACATTTTATACAAACAATCAACCTTTAAAAAAATATCGTTAGCTTGGATTAACTAATTACCAAAGCGAATTCGTAACAGATTGTTGGATTAGTGGGATGACCACACGAAGTAGATATCTTATTCAACATATGACGACTACCAAATTGCCAACGTTGGATTTAAGTGGTCAAACGCAAAGTTAAAACAACATTCTGATGCAAATATACACAAGTGAAAACACTTTTCACGTTTTTGTACGAGATGAAAATTAGCATTCATCTTTTCTCTTAAAGACCTCAGAAAGCGTATGAAAAAAGCATTTCAAAATCAGTAGAAAATTTTACAATTTTTGTAAATTTTAATAAGAAATAAAAATATCAATTCACTTTTCGTCCTGTAAAAATAAAATATTGATTTCGTACCTTAAAACTATTGATGAAATAATCGTCTCAAATTTCTTCAGGCACCACTGATCATTAATGGTGTGCACTTTCGGTATCCCATTCTTGCCGCCAAAATCGTTGGCCCCGGTCCACGTTCCTGACAGCCACAATTTCAACTTTTATGTTCGTTAGGAGGAAGTGTTGAAACCGCAATAGCCCAGTTGTGGCTAATATCACCTACTCCCAAATGCCATATGGTAGTTGCTCTCGTCCTTAGGACATCGTTTTATCCGCTGACAAAGACGTAAAATATTCATCAACTGTGTCCTGGTTTCTATTGACAGTAAACCTCAACTTTAACTTGACTCTAACCTTCATACAATCAGCAAGGCAAAACGTATTATCCTAAGAATTCATTACATGCGTACGTCGGGCTGTAATGCGGTCGAATCCGTTCATCACAGATCATGTTCCCTCTAATGCAATATATCTTCCAATGGTATACCTAAACCGTTTGCAAACAATAAATATATGATAAAATATTTATTTGAGAAACATGAAAAAAGTTGTCTCCGAAAGTATTTACAGTTAATGTAAAATGGGTGAGAGTAAAATCATAAATGATAACCGATGTACATACACTTATAGTATACATGTACATACCAATGCACATGAACAAAACTAAACAAAACCTTATTGATTTGCTTTGATTGATTTTATTGTTTCGTTTTATAAAATGCGTTGGGATATAATTTGGATAAAAAGAAGGAGCTAGTGTATCTGGATACATTGACAATGGACTAATATCTGCGCCTGGATTGTTGTCAATTACGACGATACATTAAGGGATGCAAATGCGTCTTCCAAGTCAGTAAGTGACTGCAGCAGGAAGTGACTTTCCTTGAAACAGAAGTATAGGTTGCAAAAAATGGTTTTGTAGTGGTAATGGTAATAACGTATATACCTATGTGAGCTTAAGTGAATCTCCTGATAAAATATGATGCGACTAGTTTCAACACCAATGCCATTTTATTACAACCTTAATTGTTTCAACGAACTTTTTATGCAACTGCCAGAAAAGTTATGTTAACACATCAACCGCGAATAACGCAATAATGTTTGTTTACTTTTAAGCTGTACTTTGTACCTGTTTTAATCCATGCGGACAACTAAGAAAATGTTTTAGTTTAGTTTAATTTTAGTTGATGATTCAGAATCAGTAATTTTCAAATCTTAGGTTACATTTTCATGTAATTCACTGAATTTTTTATTAACTAATGAAGCAAAAATCGTAATATATAAGTTGATTTAATCCACAATGACTGTCATACAATGGCGACTATTTTTAGAAAACATTTGAATACATGAGGTTTTTTATTAATTATTAACAGACTAAATTTTTGTCTTCGTTAAAATTTTATTTGATTTGTTTTTATATGTTATAAAAATAAAACCCTTTCCCAGTTACTGTTGCCTTATGCATGTATGTTCATGAAAACTGTCCTGATAATGTTTTGTTATCCACACTAAACTTGACAGGTCTAGCCACAAGACGACAACGACCTTAGTTGTTCTTCAATTAAATAATTGGGTTAACGTATATTTTATTTACGATTAATGAAGTTTTTTCTATGCTTAAGTTGTTTCTTAACAGTCGGAAACATCAACAAAAATGTGTTTAAGTAATTCAAATTTAAAAGCTTTTACTGTTACAACCAAAGTTTCTAAACGGCAATTAAATAGATCATTGAGATGGTACATATTTAACACTAGATGTGCCTTCATAGGCTTTGTAGTTTAGACGCTATGTTCTCAACAACGTTCAAGCAGATAATGCATACGCTTTCCTTGTATATCTGTCAATGGTCGCATGATGGTCGAATTCTGTACCACAACAAACTTGGTTTTCTGACTCCAAAAATAATAATTGAAAAGTACGGTATAAATCTACAATTTTTATAAGTCATAACTTTACATGAATTCTGGTTGCTTCTATGTCCATTTTTAATTTAAAAACCATTTAATTTAGTTTTAGAAATACAAAATCAAAATTTTAGTTCACTTAAATTTATTTACACACCGCTGCTTTGATTGCAGGTAACATCTGGGTTTAAGTAAGTTTCCATAACATCATTTTAAATTGCACACATCTTGTAAATACAACTTGGGTGGTGAATTTAAATGTCCTCTTAATATCTATAAGGCGTAGTTTGCACTAGTAACATATAAAAGTTAGAACTTACAACAATACATACATATAATTGAGTTATTTAAACTAGAATCGTAATTTTGCAGATTTGCAAATAGTATATTGTTTATGTACAGTAGATATTTGAAAATAATTAAATGTGCAAAAAATTATGCATGTAAATAATTACTTTTAAATGCACGGTTAACAAAATTTACCAGTATGCTTAATATTTTTTAATATGCGAGTATAATTTTTTTCTATTATCAATTAACGCAATTTTCAGCTAATATATAAGTAGCGAACTAAAGTAGTTGGTGATAAATGTTTTATGGTTTTTAAATAGTTACCTAACATTATAATTTTGTGCAATGCAAATAGCTCAAAATTAATATTTATTTCAACGGCATTTATACTGTGTTCAGGGTCAAAAATTTTTTATGGTGTCCCGTGTACTTCTTTATCCAAACTTTGCATCATTCAACTTAAAAATCATTAAATATAATGTTTCCATTAAAAATGGCATACCCACCATGTATTATGTTTGCAAGCTTAAGTTAAACTATGAAGGAGTGGGTTTAATGCTTTCAACTTGAATCTCGAATAGATGCTTCTGCTTCTGACACAAAAAAAGCAGCCGCTGAGTTTTTCGAACGAATATCTTTACTAAAAACAAGTCATCATAATTGTAATCTAACATGCTAAATATGGTCATTCTGATACTAACATATCTTTCCAACACAAATGTCAGCCCTGCAATACCAACCATACCAACGTACACTAGAAAGACAACAACAATGTTTGTTTGAAGTGAAAGAGGTTCTGGCACACTTAATAGTCGTTCCCGTTTCCCTCTGTAGTCCCTAATAGCTGTGCTTACATTTGCAGATACTGCACTTCTCTCTTGGTCAGACCAAATTCTCGGCAATCCTGAGTGCATCAAGGAACGTATGCGCTTAAGAAACGTTTCTGCCGGTATGGTCACTTTATGAAACGAGAATTCGTAGTACGTAGTCCAACCTTTCTCATGAAAAATGTGAACGTCAAACTCGTTTTTAAAAACAGAACTTTTTGACAAATAATAGTACATTTCGGCCACGTTTTTTGCTTCATTAATATAAGCTTGCCGCCTACATTTACTTAACTCCTTCACAACAAGTTCGGTGGTATATCCAAGAAAATCTTTAATAGTTTTAGTAGAATAAAGAAGTCGACCCATGGCATTTATAATACCATTTTGGGCATCAGCCTCATTCAAATTCCCGATCATATGCTCTAAGTAAAACATATGTTGTCTAAAGCGCATTTCGATAGGACTTTCGATGTCATATAACGGTGTGTTTTTCGTGGTTGCAAACTTTTTATAGACAATTTTTAATGGGGGCGAGTATAGTGTAAAATTGTGTTCAACTATTTCTGTCATTGTATTTATATTTTGCGGATTTAAGCGACTTACTAACTGAGAGATGTTGTCTCCGCGAAACTCATTCGAGAGCAATATGCCTACTAGTATCCATGGCAATAGAAGTAGCTTGTTAGACTCCAACATTGATATTGGCAGTCCAAGCAAAATATTAAATAAAAATGTCACATGGTCGTACAGCAAGCCTTTTCTGTATAAGTTAAAATACCTCAAAATTACGATACTGGCAATCGTAAGAACAATAAGAAACAACCATGTATATAAATCAAACGATGAGATAAAACCACCCATCGTGTAACCAGAGGGTTTTCGAATTGAAGTGCAAATTAGAAAACTAAACGCACTTGGCCCCTGTAGTTCTTCTGTCGATGACCCGACCGACGCAGGTTTTATTCTATAGCGAATATAAGAAAACATAGACAAAAACAAAGGTACTGGTTCCCTTGAGCTATTTGGAAATACTGCGTCTAAATAGTTCGGTACTAAATGTGAATCTATGTCTTGGCTTGAAAAAACTAATACTAGCCCTTGTTCTTTGCCAAAATTATGATAATATTGCCAGATTTCAAGCATACCTGTGAAGCGGGTCCGAGAATAAGATGTAAACCCAAAGTAACCATATTCGCTTATAGCTTTCTCAAGACATTTGCTTAGTTTGCTATGATGGTACTTTTGTAAAGCAGTATGTTTAGCGCAGTTTTTCATCATGAATAGTTCCATGGTGTTACTAAATTCTTTCATTCTATACACTATGTATGATTTTTCCACTAAATACCTTGAACTCTTGTGATGCAGTTTAACAGTAAACAGTAATTTTGCGGGGCGTACTGAGACTTCTGGATGAGCACTATAGTCACCAAAATCCAACATGTAAAATATCGACCCAGATTTTGAATATTTGGCAGATGTATTGTTACTATTGATCTTTTGAACATGAGCAAAGAACCAGAAATTTTTTGTGAAGCCACTTTTGCCGTTGGTTTTATGTTCTTTCTGTGTGAAAGCGTAAAGACTCTCTGGAAACACACGAGGAAAAAATTTATGAGCAGCTCTGTCACTAAAATGTGCATGAGTTCTTCTAGCGACCCAACTTGTGCATATGGGAGGATCAACGTATACTTGTATTACACAGTTAGTTTTTTCGGGCCTTGAGCTAAGCAAAAAGCTCGAAGAGTTTGAAATCGAATACGGTTTTGAGTGGTCACAATAATAAATTCCTGTTTGGTTCAGATTATACTTGTGTACTGAAATTACTACTGGAATGGATATTGGAATTAAATCATACGTCCCACTGTACTCGATAAATTTGTCAGAAGTAACATGGTTTATCATAATGTGAATTATGCAATTTGAAAATGCTTCTAAGCTTTCCCTTAAGTCAAGTCTACTTGCACAATACTTTGCAAGTGACGAGCCAGGCGAAAATGTGCTTGAACAGCAAATACAAAAATGCAATGTCATAACTATACTCGGAATTGTCCAACACATTCTACTGATGCTAATTTTAGTAAATATTTAAATAAATCTAGTAGGGCATTTTAAAATGCCTGGGAGATGCTCGTGCATATATTTGAAGTTTAGAAATCGTTAGATAAACTTTAGATTAGTTTGTTAGTTTCCATTATGGGTAAAATTTAAAGAAACTTCGCTTTATATACAAAATAATTATTCTTGATGTAGAAAACAAGTTAAAAATTATAACTTATGATTTTTCAATATTTTTTAATTTTATATTGAATCGTATAATCGATATATTAAATGCATATCATTAAAAGAAGCATACCTTTGAAATCAGCTTTAAGATTACTTTGGGCTACCATACCTAGTACGTACAACTAGTACTAAGAAACTATGCTCATTCGTAAAGTATGTGTATCTTGTTTTCGTCATTCCCGTGTTTAAAAAAGGGTTTAGTTTTGCTCAAGATTTGAATTTTGCATAATAAAACCAAATACCGCTCAAAATTATAAAGACTTGCAATGTACGTTTGGGCTGTATAATTTCTTAGACAAGTCGGTGGATATCTGCTTAGAAAAGCGTAAGAAAGAAGTATGTTAGTAACTATTTTCCACAAGTATGTTTATGCTGAAAACTGTATATGGTTCAAGATTAAACAATCGATTTTATCCCATATTTCTCCTTCAGAAACAAAATCAATAACTAGTTTATGAACAGTTGGCAATAACCCATCTTGTTTCCGTGTTAATATCTTAGTCTGAAAAAGTCAATTAATACTCACTAAGCAATCAATACATAGAATTTTTAGGTGGTGTATAAATCGATGATTTAAAGGCAACACAACGTTATCTACGTGTTTTAAGTGAACCATATTAATGCACGAATTTAGTACTTACTGTAAAAATTTGGTTCCAGATGCAATATAGGGCCTCACCTGGTAAACTAAATGACGAACGCTGCTATATATATTAGCTACCACAACGCACACTTGTGAAATGTTCCAGATGCTGCATTTTTACACTTTTTGAAAATGTGTAATTTTGAGCTAGCCATAATATCCAACGTATGTTTGTCCCATTATGATTTATTATTGAATACGCAATGCTATCAAAGTACTTCACTCGCTTAGTTAGATAATGCACTTGAAAGGACAGGTATTTGGTAGCAACGTCCAACAAGTATTTCCAACTGTAAAAAGTACAAAAAATAATAAATTACTACATTTACAATATCTGATATTACAAACAGTTTAATCAGAAAATTCCAGACATGCTGAGTTTTAAGGTACAGGAGGCGGTCTAAACTGGCTGCTAGCCCTATCAAGTGCTATGTCAATTTGCGAGCACTTTTGTTAGTTGTGAGAAAGTATATGGGCATATAAAAAGGTCAAAATTTGTAAGGAACCTAAAAGAATATGAAGAGAAAAGTTTGTAATCTGGAACTTCCATGGTAACAAACATTTACAGTGGGCGCTTGTAATACCACCTGAAGCGTGCTAGAACTTCTTATAGCTATTCATTCTAGCGGGATAATTCTGATAATATGACTTGGAATTTCGTTGATTAGTTCAACCTCGATCGGTATTATTCAAAATCGGTAAATTAAAACCCGCAACCGACTAAAAAAAAGAACTTGGAAGCAATATGGAAGGAATACAAAATAGCTGGTACGGCTTTCATACTGTAGATTTAATTAGTAATTAACTTATATACATAGTAGATTGTACCATTTAATTTTACTTACAGGAATCTATTTAAATCTGTACATAGATGTGGATAGATGTTACCTTTATAGTTGAAATTGTCACCTCAATGTCTTAAGTGCGACGATGTATTGTTCGTTTGGCAAACAACTTAAGGGAACCATGTAGAATAGTGGTATAGAATCCAATATTTCCGGAATAGGACCCAGATATATATCGCATTTTAGAGCAGTGTCTTGTCCTTAGCCTTAGCGTAAAGCCCGTCACCGACGGAAGCTGCCCAAGTAACTCACCTATGACCTGATGCGGAAATTTTACATCGGCCCATAATTAAAATAGTAAAAATTTAAATTTGAAGAAACGCTATATATTTTATATTACACCTATGAAAATTCTGGGAATAATTAATTATTGCATTTCTTAACTACTTGAAGTAACCAAAATATCTGCTTGCACGCAGTTTAACAAAGAAAATTTTAAAGTCAATACAAATTTTCTATTTACGTTACTGGAACATTGATGTCCTTGTATTTATATTGAGTTTTAGTTTTTTTTAATTAAAGTTTTTTGTCGTTTCGGTAGATATAAAACTTAAAATTCCACTGGCAAAAACCAAAACATTATTCGTTTATTATTTCCCGCTCTAGTTCCAGAACAGACGAAGTGAAAAATTTGAGTATCCGCTTACGAAGTATTTTTATTATCTACCTGTACGCATTGCAAATTGCTGCTGCTTCAGTAATCATGGTGGTACTAAAGATAACTCGTAAAGTTTGTGCTGCAATCAGTTGATGTACACAACTGTTCTACTTATCAGCGGACGTTTTACAAGTAAAACGTACCATAACTTCTTCTTGCGACTATCTTCTTTTTCTTAAGTACGTCTTGCGACTGTGCAAAAACTCCTTACCCATGGTTTCAAGTTATCGATTAGAATGCATGATGAAAAAATTAATACCTATAAGTGATATTGACGTTAGCTTTAATGTAAAACAAACAATAAAACTAGTATGAGTTTTATAGTATGATTATTAGTATAGCTTTGTATAAGTAGTATACTAACACAAATATGCCTATTCTATATTACAATTTGCTCATATAATTGAAATCGTTCTTATATGGTCAGTCTGATAAAGTTGGATAAACTTATCCACGAGGGATAAATTTATTCAGGATATATGTATCCCTCCTGGATAAATTTATCCTCCGTAGATATATTTATCACACTTATGGATAAATTTATCCTTCACACTGTACCCTGTGAATGCATAAAAATCCTATATTATAAACGACAACTGCTTTTCCTTGCGCTATTAATCTTTTATGTGATTTGGATGGTAACAAAGATGAAAGATGGAGTCATTCCTTGCAAACGTAGCATCCTACTACTTACAACATAAACATGTTTCAATAATGAATGCGGGATATCTTAAACAAATAAAGAAGAGCAACACACCCTTGTTTTCTAGGCCTAGTAGTAAAATTTGGATACATTTAATACTACCCTTGAAGTAGAAAAATCTGAAGTTTCTGCAGAGAAGTCATGCGATTCTTTTCAAAACACTGTCGATATGACCACGAGTACTTTGCAGCAGTAATTTTATTATTACTACTAATAACTTAACTGAAATTTAACCATGAGTATTTTTTATTTTGCTTTTAGTCTAGAATTATATAAAATTTTACTCCAGTCAATTTTGTATCAAATTTTCATTATGTTAATTTTATTACCAAAGCCAAAGGGCTTCGATATATATTATTATTATGCCAGTAATATTTCTCTCTTTACTTTACTTTACAGTTGTCCAATGTTATATTTTGGTTATTTTGCTATTTTGCACGCTGCACTATGTTCTAGGACTGTACTCTAGATTTGCAAAATTGTGCAACTGGTGTCTCTAGTAAATAAATGGAAGGATAAATTTATCCTTCAACATAAAGGAGGTGGATAAATTTATCCCTCGATTTGTTGAAATCGTTAATTGATTAGTTTAATTGTTGTTTTGTTCAACTATTTTATTTCTATCAGATTCCCCAAATTAAAATCTATCAAAAAATACTTTGGTTTAATATTTTGGGATGTTCTGTTGCAGTTATATTGTAATATTTGATAAAATGTTTTTTTCAATATATATACTTAAATACACGGTGAAATTAAAAATTTACACGGTAAAAAGTCTCTAAATTTAATCTAGTTTATTTATCAAAAATAAAAAGTTTGTTACTCCTCAACCAGTTTTGTTACTCCAAGTTTTTTTGTAAAGTTCGTGTACTTTGAAATTAAAATTTGGATAAATTTATCCGTTCCTGTGTTGTTACAGGATAAATATATCCACGGTGGATACATTTATCCAGGAGGGATAAATATATCCTGGATAAATTTATCCCTCCTGGATAAATTTATCAAACTTTCTCAGACTTATGGTAAATCAATTTGTATTTATTATTCCATTTTTAGAATGAAATACTGTAATAAAACCTTAATTTAAAAAGTTCCCTGACAAGGTTTCCGGCGTCTTAGTTACACAAGAACTTGCTAAAAATGTATAGCTGTTCATGAAATAAAATATGTAAAATTCAACAAAATTGGTTTAATACAATTGGTTTGAGTTTCTTAGCGACAATTACTAGGTGTTTTACACATATAACCAACTATACGAATGTAATCAGTAATAATTGATAACTAATAAACATTATTAAAGTGAACAACATAATAAATTTAACTTGAGTAGAAAATGTAGTAGATTTAAAAAAAATAACACAGTCGCTTCAGAATTAGTTGCATATTGGCTTGCCGTAAACATATTATCCAGCTCTAACTACATCTCCAGCAACAACAGGGATCGGTATTTCAAGATTTTCATATTTAAAAATAAAATAACATATAATGGATTGAACAAAAATTTATTTCAAATAAAATAACAAAATAACAGCCAAAGAAGAAAATTTGAAATAATGAAATAAACGGCAGATATTTTTACGTTCAAATAACAAATACAAAATATTTCATTATTTCATTATTTCAAACCCAAAATAAAATAAGAAGCAAATTACATGTATTACAAATTACATTTTCTAAATTTAAATTCGGGATTACCAAGGATAACATGAAAAGAAAGACGTTTAATATTCAGTT
>JAHZNB010004826.1:0-11888 GCA_027744295.1 Callyntrura guangdongensis
GGTAGAGCTAATAGAGTTAGGTAATCAACTTTTGTACACGTTACATTGTAAGGAAATAATTGTCTAGACTATTTCGTACAATGAATACCTATACAAACTATTATAAAAGTGTCTCTACAAATCAGAAGCACTTTTCCCTGCTCCCTTTATCTTCCTCTTTCCACCCGTGTACTTATAACAGGTAAAATGAACGATGCAATATTTCTCTTGCGGCCGTGTATCGCAAACGTCAACTCGTAACAGACAATAATTATGGGAATAAAATCCGTCTATTGTACAAGTAAGAGAGAATAAGATTGATGGATGTTGTATTGCTGGTGCAATGAATGAATGCATTTCTCAAAGGAATAAGTCACAAAATGGCCTACACAATAATCTTTTAGTTTATTTTTATGATGTGTAGATATTGAATCTGGTTTCGCCAATTTTTTGTGGATACGTCAGTACGTCACATGTAAATGGTGGCAGAACACACAGCCGTCGTCTTTTGGACTGTGTAAGAGGGAGCATTACTACGGTAATATATATGAGCGTTAATGGTATATGAGCAAGAATAGAAATACGAGTGCAACGTAACAGTATTTCACTAATTGGTGAGGGAACTTGGTGCCAAGTCTTTGATCGTAAGAGGTTTTA
The DNA here is from genome assembly GCA_027744295.1 of Callyntrura guangdongensis. Lineage (NCBI taxonomy): Eukaryota > Metazoa > Arthropoda > Collembola > Entomobryomorpha > Paronellidae > Callyntrura > Callyntrura guangdongensis. The sequence goes on from JAHZNB010004826.1 coordinate 637, forward strand.
CCGAGTACGTACAAAAGGTTTCCGCTAACTTTGCGCGAAGATGGCAGCGTTTGCAAGTTAAACAGTTCCCATGAAATAAGCATGTAACATTATTGTTGTCATTTATCAGTAATACTGATAATAAAAAAATGCATATAGAGGTGAGGTAAGATAGAGGTTTTTTTGGCTTGTGACTACACAATTTACAGCTATTTGTTGAGCGTTTGCTTCTATCCTCAACCAAACCTGCATTTATTTTAGTGTACTTATTGTATGGTACATACAACCGTCGTTAATCAAATCCCCGTGGCATTATTCTCCCACAAAGATACGTAACGTATCGTACGTTTATGAGCTTGATGAAAAATATACCATAGCATAAATAAAAATACTAAGAAAAGCGTTAATTGAAATTACCTGGACGAATGGAGGAGTCCATTGTTACGACAAAGATTTGTGCCTGTACACAAATTTAGGTACTACCGTGAACGATAAAATGTTTGCGAATAAACACTCTTTAATCACACTATTTTAGCATAACACGATCATGCAAGGAGCGTGTCCAACAGGAATACAAAGGGCTAACCGTAACACACGAGAGATATTGGTAGCTGTTTCCAGTAAGTTGGGTGCCTACCTTGGAGTGACGAAGGAAGAAAGTGTACTAAAAAATCTTTGCTAGATAGCTTGTGCCGTGTAATAGTAGTAGCAGCAGTAACGGTCGGGCTGTAGTAGAAACTTTACTTTTACTTTAGAAAAATATTATTTTGTCTCCAGCAGTCAGAGTGCCCCACGAACCAGCTCGCTACAACGCTCAAGTTCTACTAAAAGATGAAATGGAAACTGAAAGGAAAAAAGTGTTTCTCAAATCGCTTCTCCGATTCTCCGACTCTTTTTGACAAATGTTCAGCTTTCTTTTGGCAGACAGTCTAGCACGCTGTTGGAGAGCACTCGTTTCTCCAAGTACAAGTGTAGTTGTCGTCTCCTTTATTCGAGACGGAGAGTATACCACTTAGCAGCAGCAGTACACGACACGTATATTAAAACGTATATGTGCTTGCACGAGAGAGAAGTACAAAAAAATAGAACACAAACTAGTAGAATGTACGGCGCTTTTTTGGGAACCACCAACACAAAACTAGCAGCAGTGGTGAATGAAACCCATTCATAAGGTATTAATGACGCAAACCTGGGGAAATGCAAAGAATAAAAGAAGACGAGCGTTGTTGGACAATAACTGAATATCTTCGAGCAATTCACTCGCTTCTTATCCAGCGGACGACCGTGTCGAACGACAAGTGAAGAGTTGTAACAACCTTTTCACCGAGTTAAATAAGTCATCAGTCAGTAGGCAGAAGCGTAACAACCACAGCACCTAAAATGTACCAAATACATACAAGGCAGGAATGCACTTCTCAGTTTTTAAGAAGCCGTGTCTACTTAAACATCCTTCAATTACACACAAATACATATACATGATGTCTCTTTAAAACAAATAATATAGTGCATAGACAACAGTCAACATTATCATGTTCGTCATCGTTGTTACTTTGTTACTACAAAAATGTATGCAGACATCATCAGGCGACTTTCATGCTAGTGAGGATCTTAACCATCTATAAAAATGAAATTGCAACCGACTAAACGTTTCATGGGACATTATTGTAATTAGGGTAGAGAGAAGCATGTGTACAAAGGCATACGTTGAACTTTAAAAAATTCCTTTAGCAAGCAGAAATTGAAGGCATGTACCAAGCATACAGCCAATCCGTTGTGTTAAACTTGTACACGTATTTTCGTCAATCCAATTTTTCGTGGGTGCGTGCGTGTGTTTGTGGGTACGTTTGCTGTAAAATGACAAAGTTTTCCTATGCAACAACCTTTCAATGCACAAAAACACAAATGTTGCGTCAGACTTTTTTGCATGCTATACTCCTTATTATGCTCGTTTCTGATTGGTCGACAAGAGACAAGCCTCCAACTTCTCAGTAAATAATTGGTCATCATTTAACACACACCCTTGGCAAATCCCATAATACGTACGTACGTAAACAGTAATTGTTTATATTCGTGACGGCGGCTGCTGTGGCTGATATATAATATTTGAATTTGTGATATCAAACGTACATCATAATATCCTGTGTAGGGATTACAAGAAATTGTCGGATGATGATGGTGATAGTGACGAGCTTTGCATACTCCACAGTTATTTGATTTTAGTTCTGTGTACGTTAGCACTGAGTACTCTCTCACAACACAACTCCATTACGAACAGAAAATTTATATAGTCTGATAAAAGTGTGTATATAGCGTATAGTAATGGGATAAAAATATTCTAGAAGTTTAGAAATGACGATGATGCATTTTTATTCTGCGTACCTAAATAGATTACTGTGGTAAAAATATGAGACTTGGCTTGGCTGTTGCTGATTGATTACAAATTTCTTTTGATCTACTCTCTACTCTAGTTTATGTTGAATTTTCCTTTGTTGCATTCCATCATTTGCCCAGCAGCAAACACACCACCACACAGTTTTTCAATGACGATGACCTACACAACCGCATCAGACGATGGTTCCGTCCGATGATGATGGGATGATGTTAGCATTACAGTTTGGGATAATAGTTAAGTAGATGCTGCTGACCCGTTGACGTGTTTCTTCCATATTTACAAATTACAAATCTTACACGAACGTAAAAACGCGCCATTATTTACTACTAAAGCAACTACCTAATCCAGATAAAACTGATTTTATTCAAGAATTGTACGTACAGCAAAAACCAAAGTCCTTCACAAGTACGCAATCAAGCAGAAATGATGAAGGTGATTATGATGATAACTAAAATAATGACAGTGATCATCGTCTCCTTCGGAAAATTATGGCATGCAGAGTACATGCATTAAATTAACAGACGGTTTCAATTGTTGTGAATAGAGGAAAATTGTTCTGCATTTGTACCATTGCTGAGAGTGCACGAAATTTAACCTTTGTATTAATACTTATTTTAACTGCAAAAATGTAAAGAAAACTTGATCTACTGCTGGAAGTAGAAAAAAACTGGTTCGCAAGGAGCGATGCTATTGGAGGAGAAGAGAGGTGTGCTCCACCATCCTCATCCTTGATAGTCAGAAAGATGCTGCTGCTGTGTATAGGGTGATTTCATCATCGTTCAGAGAGAAAAGAGAATCCGCTATGAACAAAGCTGGAGGATTGTGTAAATAGACATTTTTCAAAAAATCGTAAAAGTCGAGAAAATCGAATTTTCCATTTCTCGTCGTTACATAAAATAGTTCCACGTTAGACTTGACTCAGGAAAGCTGAAAGTGAAGGTCATAACTTCCCCTCGAACAAAAGACGGAAAAGCCAGCAGCTTTTCCAAGGACCAAGCTTTTTCATGTATTTTACTGAGCCAGATTTCCTTTCAACTCGTCTACCTCTCCAGCGAACGGAATATGAACAAAATGCTGTTTAGGACGAATGCACTTCAAGGCAACTTAAAACGAAATGTTGTTAAATAAAACAATGAATATACCGCTCCCAAAATAAGTTATCCTTGTGCTTAGATTTTTTTTTGGATATTGGAGAAAGTTACTGGGAAATACACAAATGTGTAAATACATATATTCACACTGCTTCTGGTATCATCAGAATTTTTAAAAGATAAATGTAACTGAGATTGGAAGTAGAAGCCTTTTATTTATGAAAATGATAAATAAATTGTTTCTATAGCAGGTGGGTAAAATATTCGTTGAATGGCATAGTACATGACAATATGTTTTAGTTATGAAAAGAGATAATGGATACTATGTACACTACGCAATTTAATTATTGGTACGATTACGGAACAAAGGTTATAAGTGATGTAAATTTTTAGTCTCACATTAAAATACCAAATGATTGTATCAAATTAAGCTAAATGTCATAAAAAACTATCTTCAGTAGATAGTATCTAAACCTAACTTGTTTAACACCTGAAAAAATATTTTTAAATAAAAATACCAAAATAATTAGCAGGGAAAGAAGTTATTAGTACGATTGTAGTTTGGTAAGTATTTTGTATATAATTAAAAACCATAACAATTTTTATATAATTAGTTTTGGCTGTATAGTGCATAGGTTTGTCAGTAAGATCTTTTTGTATATTTTTTCGTGGAATTTAGGAAAAATTAGCCTCAAAATTAAGTAAAATGAATTTTTAGTTCCTGTTAAAAGTTCAAAGGTCAAAGCGTGGCAAAACCGACGAAATGTCTCACTTAGTTATCAAAAAATTGGAGATAAGATCAAATTATCAAAATCCATGGTGAGCGACATTGTAAAAAATATAAAAAATTCGGAACTGTAGCGAACATTCGAGACCGTGGCCGAAAATCAGTATTTTATGACATTTACAGAGATGTGTTAAGATCCTTTTGTAAGTACAGCGAAGCAAGTTACACACAGACGGTTAAGGACGAAGGTATTAAAGCTTACACACCTCGCAGGAAGCCAATGATTTCACAAAAGAATCGGATAAAAAGGTTGAACTATGCACTGAAGCACCAGGAGTCTCGAATTCTGGAAACGAGTTTTATGGACTAACGAACCTGAAATTAACATTTTTGGATCTGATGGGCACCAAAAAGTCCGACAAAAATCATGAGAATCGCTCAAGAGCAACTTCATTTGTGCAACCGTTAAACACGGTGGAGGAGCCCTCATGGTCTGGAGAGAGTACTATATGTATATATTAAAACGAAATTCTCGGCACTTGTCTCGAAAACTAAGCTATGTATAAACTTTTTGTTTCAGCAAGACCACGACCCAAAACACACTTCTCGAAACGCCCGTAATTTTTTCTTTAGAAAACCGCCTCAATATGCTGAAATGCCCCCACAGAGTCCAGATCATATTGAACATTTGTGGGTCCATCTCAAATGGAAAATTTCGGAAACCAGGGTGACAAGAAAGGAAGTCATGAAACAGCTCGCTGCTCGTGAGTGGTCAGTATATTGACCCCGCAGTCACCTTGAACTTGGTCGATGCTCAGGCGCTTGGAAGATAGAAGATTTTAAAGATGCCAAAGAAGGGCCTGCCCCTATTAGACTTTTAGTTTTTAAACATAACACGTACTTAATGATAATATTCTAAAATCGTACCAATTCTTTCCTTGCCATTTTGGTATTTTTATAAAAACTATTTTTTAGGTGTTTTGAAGATTGTTTCTTTATGACATTTACTTTAATTCGGTACAATCATTTGCAATTTTTAATGTGAGATTAAAAAGTTACACCACTTATAACCTCTGTTACGTAATCGTACCAATAATTAAATTGCATAGTGTAGTATACTTTTATAGTGAAACGACTAAAGTCATAGTTTGATATAAAGTTCTTTTGTCCTTGGGTTTCCTTTTTTTCTTTTCATAACAGCTTTTTCCTGGTATCTGTGGTAATTTGTTTGCTACACTGAATGTGACTTTGAAGTATCATTTTGGCTTTCCAAAAGTGAAAATTTAGAGGAACTTCAATATATATAAAATCTCATTAATTCAACATGTTCTGACAACAAGGAAAAGTTTTATGTAATTCAACAAAACCATCCACATCCTTAGAAAGCACTACAAGTATATATATATATATATATGCTCCGATGTAGCACTCATCGTCAATGATAATGATGATGAAGAACGAATAAAGGGTGATCGGGAAATAGACACACTGGCTGTGACATGCAAATTAGCAACTGTAGCATAAGAAAATCGAAATACGTTTCAATTTTTGTATTCATCATAGTTCAATGTACTGAATTTCATATTTGTCAAAATTTTGCATTTTATATTAAGCATTGTGTGAGAGTTAGAAAAAGTGTTATTTCAAGTTTCCGAAAATTCACCCTGAGGTCAAAGTTCAACACTGTGAAACCNGTTCAATGTACTGAATTTCATATTTGTCAAAATTTTGCATTTTATATTAAGCATTGTGTGAGAGTTAGAAAAAGTGTTATTTCAAGTTTCCGAAAATTCACCCTGAGGTCAAAGTTCAACACTGTGAAACGTCTACAAGAAGCATGCATCAGCCAAGTCACACTTTACGAAATGATAAGCATTTTTATAGCTACCAATTCACCAGACAATCCAACACCACTGACAATGCTCTCAAGATTGGCAGCCCCAAGCATTCAGTAAAGGTATAAAATCTAGCGCTTCCATTTCAGAAATGGTAGGTACCCCGAAACAAACCAGAAAGCAGGCATTGTGACAAAAGAAAGTAGACATTCTGAACCCTGTAATAAGAGAAGTTCACCAGCGTATGTTGAAGACCTCAGTTAAGACAAGTGTACAAAAAATATTGTAGAGATCAATTTTGATGAAAATTGTACTTAGAACTAAATTTTTGGAGACCTTTCTGAAGGTTTTGGATGCTCACTTGATGGTTATCATTCTAAAAGGTGTAAATTTTACGATACGTTAACTACGGAAGGTTTTCATGGTATTAAAGTTTGATCTTTTCCGCCGCCACTATTTTGAAGCGTGAAACCCCCTTTTAAAGAGATACTTTTCAAACGCTCGCACAATGTTTAATATGAAATGATAAATGACAAAAATGAATTTTGGTACATTGGAATGTGGTGAAATCAAAAATGGAAACACTTTCTTTATTCTTATCTTAATCCTGCTCATTTGCAGGTCAAAGCCAGTGTGTCTATTTCCCAATCATTCTTTAATAACGAACAGTTTTGTTCTTTCCTCTAACTTATAACACCTAACATCCACTGGCAGGAATGCATTGCTTAAAAATCAATTTTCCGTGTTAGTTAAATGAGTGCTTTCAAATATATCACCATGCAGTACGCGAATTAATTAATCTCATATCTAATTCCGGTACAGGCTGCATACACAATTACTAACTACTTGCCTTGCACATTAGTATAATAATGCTTGCCTAAATATTTCGACTCTGACTGTCTGCTCGTCTACTTACCAACATACAGTGTCGTTCTTTTTTTTTAAAAAAAAAGCGAAAAAGCGTATGAATTCTAAGAACCTAAAATCATTCCCATCTCTATTAACATGACATGTATGAACGTCTACACGGTGCTCCAAGTCAAGTGAAGGAAACAAGTAAGGTAGACGCACGAAGCATACAATTAGCACACTTTAATGGGCCACAATTAACTTGTAGACAGCTTAGAAATGTATAACAGTAATAACGATTGAGCAGCAACTCTTTCATGCTGATTGATAAGAGGTATACCCCATTACCTTCCCTTCTATCAATCAGCTAGTATCTAGCACTTGTACAATAGGAGTTCTAGCTACCACAGAACATCTTAAAACGTCGTAGTTTTGCCAGGGTGGTAAGCAGGCAGACAAGTTATACCGTACTAAAAGGTGGTGGTGATAGTAGAAAATCGAACTTGTAATCAACCGTAACCTGTAATCTTTAGGCGACACGGCATTTTTTGTTCCTTTTGACTTCTGAATTTTTTGCATGACATGTGTAGTACACAGTGTTCGCCAGTCTGATCCACCTTTTTACTCATTTGATTTACAACAGTCTGCAATCTGCATCAATTTTGTTCATTATTTTTGCGCGGTACGCAAAATTTTGCTCAGCAAGTCTTTAAGCAATTTTTGTATGATAGACGCAATAAAAGATTCAGCAGTGCAATGTTTATTTATTGATGCTACAGAATAAATATTATTGCTTAGGCACACACACTGATTGCAGGTCATTTTGAAGGTAAAATGCATCTATAAAGTGATCAGTTTCATCAAAATTCCAAACTAGTTATTTCGAACGATCGCATTGTGCCATTTAAATGGTAATAGAGAATTTTCTTCGCAGTTAGCAATATGCAGAACTGCATTGCATTGTGGTCACTGTAAAGAATAAATGGGAATTCGTTTAATTAAACGTTATTCTTATACTGGGATCTTTGCAAAATTAACTTTCTTGTTGGTAGAGAGCCTGAAAAGAGACTATGGTCAAATCTCTTCACTGTGAATTCTGCAGCAGTGTAATTAAACAAGATTTTTCACAACGCAATGGCATCAATCAGTATATAATATTACATATATTTCATGTGTTTATAGTAATAATTATCCAAAGTAAGGATATTATTACTAAGGAGTACAAAGTATCGCGAAATAGGTAGGTATGCATGTAAAATACAACATACATTCGTGTGTTATGAACGCTATTACTACTAACTACTCTACTGAAGAAGTCTTGACCAGATAATTTTTATTAAAACCATGGAGCAGTGGCTAGAGCAAGACCGATAGTAAAAGTAAAAATATTTCGTAATTCTTGAAAACTACAAACTAAAAAGTGCACACCTGCAAATATTTAAGACATTTTGATGATAAAAAATGGTGGTTCAATGTATGACAGCTATTTAAATCTTGCTGAGAGTATGCAATTTCCATGACCATTATTTCCTAGAATTTCATTGGAATAGGGCATTTGGACCCAAACGAGTCAAACTCCAAACTAACTAAATGAACTTGTATTATCCTTATTATGTTTATTTACGAGATCTTCAAATTTTCCGTAGCTGGACAGACAGACATGCAGTACCACTTTAATAAGCTGATACATAGCGAACTCTCGACTAAAATAATAGATGTGCCAGATTAATCAAGGTGGACGTGTTGCGAAGATTTTTGCATGTTTGATGCGAGTACATACCATTATGAGAGTATGTTTCTATTAAATTATGCTTTCTGAGTTAAATGATTAAAAATTAAGATTTTTTTTTCTTCTATCAATTGTCTTGAACGAAATGCAAAAGCCAGTCACCAGAAAGAAAAAGCCATCCACCTTCAATTGCATTCTAGTACATAATATTTCTGATTGCAATGAATATTGACTGCGGTTGTTATAGGTTTTATACTGTTTAAGGTAGGTAGGTGTAATGTGATGATATTAGAGACCAAAATAAGGAAAATCAATGAAAGAAAGCACGTATTGTAAAAGTGATGATGTCCTTTGTTTGTTTTTCCTTGCCGCATTTTTTTCATTCCTACCAAGTACCACGGTCATGGTCTACTCTGTCAGCAAAAAAATTGTTTCCTAATATTGCTGTTAGTAGTAAAACAAGCACAGGTTGGGATTCGATGGTTTACAATTTTCCAAACGTATCCGTCTCAATAAAACGTTTAGACTCAAATAACCGCGATTAGTAGCCAATAATTTATGCACAAATCTGTCTGTAACAAGAAAAAACTGGATATTATTGATCCAAAAAATTGCATAATGAACTGGTCAATGATATTTCGGCATGTTGTCAAACATGCAACTTACGTTTTATGTAATAATTTAATATATACCATAAACTATACAGAAATCACTTGCATGTTAGTGGTCTGAAACTTTGTAGGAATAAATCTGGTACGTAATTGTTGTTTGTCGTAACTCTGTATTACTAATTAAGAACTTTTAATACATGCTGAAGAAGGTTTAATTAACAGATTCCATTCTACTGGTAAAAGATTTATTAACTACTGAAAGAGTACGTCAGTAGTTAATAAATTTATCTTTCTGTCTGTCTGTTTGCCAGTAGACAAGATACCTTTGGAAGGAAAAGGAATTTTGAAATTCTGTTTTCGCCAATCGATAGATATGGTCATGCAATAGATCTTATGAGTTCGAAGATGGGGGTTCGGGGTCAAGTCTCTGGGAAGTCAACGGGGGGACAATTAAAATTACGAAATATGACCTATAGTTGAAAATTGGTGTACAGATACATACTGGATAGCTATGACGTTTTGCAAAGTGCCAAATCCCAAATATATAAAGTAGGCATCACATCTTACAATTTTAATAATCAGTTTTTCGAACAGTCGATGTCACTTTCCCTAAAGCTCACTGCAATTACTCTTTGTATAGTATTATTGTAATTGTAATACAAGTACATATTCTATGTATAATATAAAAATCTGTTTATATTACATGAATATTATTGCAGACCTTGAAATCATTGGAAAACCTTTTTAAAACTGTTTTAGAAATGTCGATATGTGGATAAAATGTTTTACGTCACTTGAAAATTCTCAACAAATTCGTTGCTGTCATACGGCTTGTTTCGGTAGTTTTTGACAATTTCATTTTAGGCAATGGGCAATCGCTCTAATATAAAGAATACGGATATGCAAATATAATTTGGTAGAGTTATGAAGTTATGTGCAAACAGTAACGTAGCACATTAAGGAGCATAATGCCTAATTACTACCTCAATTATCATTCTCAACAAAAAATGAACTTGTACTCTCTTTGTTGTCCGCCAAGTTGGGGCTATATGTGACACATATGTAATTTTGACTTTTGACTCAGATGAACGCATGTACCTCATCTAAGGAATGAAATTCATATTTTTATGAATATAAATATATTTTCACATTTACCATGCCCATGAGTACGTGTATTGTTTTTGTATAGTAGTAGCTTGGAAATGCTTGCATTTATCCTGTGTTTACGCCTCTGTGTAACGGAAAGGGAGAGACATGTTCTGTTATCGAGTGTGAGAGAATGGGTCCTGCCTAGCCCTAGTCACAACTCCAGACGAGACTGATATTACGTGTTGGCATTTTCCTTAAAAATCTTGAAATTATAAGCAAGGAATATTCGTGTTTGTGACCTTCAATTAGGTACATTTTGCAATGGAATCTCAGAGTGAAACAACTATTTGTTTTCGTTATTAGACGAAAAACAACAATACATCAGGTAACCCAGACATCAGAGAAGCACGCGAGAATTATTTACCATCAAAGCGTTTTTTTTTGTAACCATAGCCTTCACCTAATTCACGGTTTTTCTTAGTATCACGCAGTCCTGTTAACAGGCTGGAACTGGATAGTCACACCTCCTTGCAGTTTCTTTAAGTTATAGAACCAGGATCTAAAATTACACCACGGGATAAGTCGCTCGTAGTACTGTTCAACACCAGACAAATTTAGTGACAGAGGCATTTACACTTTAAAGCATATCACTACCGGCTGAACGGGTTCCATAATAACGTCATCGTCTCAACATTTTTTATTCTTTTTAATAGCCAAATAAACTCCAAGGTTGAAAAGGATACTAAGAATGAATGAATGAGTAGAATCTAAATTGATCGATCATGAGTTGCAGTTTTGCGTTTGATACCTATCCGCAGCAACAATTAAATGCGTCTGGCGTACAGACTTATTACGCAGATGAAAGTCATTTCATCTAGTATTGATTTAGCCGTATTTGTCTGTCTGTCCGTCTGTCTGTCTGTCCGTCATCACTCTAGAGGCCAGACGCT
>JAHZNB010004827.1:0-14497 GCA_027744295.1 Callyntrura guangdongensis
ACAAAAAAAGCTAGAATTTCTGCTTCAGTTGAGCTGAATACATAATCAAACTTTTCACTACCCAAATTTTTACAACTTTGTTTTAAACTCAATAACCCTAAATCTATATTCATTTTTTAAATATATTTTTGAATATATTTTAAAATCCTTCCAAAATGTCAACCCTGTACCAATGCATGTCACACAAGAAGATATTTTAAAGCTTTCTATAAATTTTCTTTTTATCATCCATGCACACCGACAAGAACTATGTTATGAAGTCATGCTAGACAAATATCGTACATTTCAATAACTTCCAATCCAACCTGTCCGGTTATACAATTTCCTGGTTGAATAAAATAATGAAAAATGAAACGGGCTTATGTGATGGGATGATAACGGGATAGTAACTTTGGCGATGCAAAGGAAGCACAGCAGTTAAGTGTGTTTTGTGCATGGTTATTATTCACTTGAGAGGATGTGCCACTTAATGGAAACCTTGTTCCATTTTCTAGTAAAGTCTGCTTCGTCAACGTGTATCCAACTCTTGGTTCGTAGGCTTTGAAACAGCCATGTATATTGTATAAAATGTAAACGGTATAAAGAGTAGTGAAAACGCATTTGCATTAAATTACCAATTTTCTAGATACCTCAGTACATCAGGATCACTACGGATGCTACCAGTGGCTGCGGAACAGCAGGGGACAAGGGGGGTAATAATATTCTGTAATGTTAAAGTAATATTTCAGGGGGGATTTAACAAACATCCCAATCCATCCCCCCGGGTCCGCAGCGTATGGATCCTACCGCACAACCATCACCATATTATACCACACTAAATAGGACAACGTATAGCTAACTGCCGTCTGTAGTGTATTAGAACGCCAATGTAGTATCCATATAGCTGGATGGAGCCTATTTGTTTTCCCCGGGAAGTTTCACTTTTCACTTTCCCGGGAAAACCACCGCCAGGGTAAAAAACCTACCTGGAAACTTGTATCATGGGGAAACCACCGCCCGGGAAAACCGCTTCCCCAGGAAATTTCCCTACCGGGAAAAACACCGGTAACGAGCTCGATGAGAACCGTAATGACACCGATGACATGATATTTTCAATATATGTGACACAATTCTGCTGGTGTAGGGGTTGTAACTGTTATGGTTCCCAACAGTAACAATAGTATATTTTGGTAACTAAAAGGTGGTATGATACGAGTGAACGCAGGACAAAGGGAGAAAATGTGGGCTAGCCAAGTGTTTATGAAATATGTAGCAGATGTTGACAAGGAAAATAAGGGAAAAGACAACATGAACAACAAAAGTTAAGTAAACCATTAATTTATCTCATCTCACGATTAAATGAGCGAGAAAAGAGAGAGAAGAAAGAAAATTGAATATTAAAGGGGAGAAACGTTGACTCAACACAAAATAAGCGGATCAAGAGGATGATACTAATATTATTATGACGGTCACGGTTAAAAAGCATATGAACACCTACACACACGAAAAACCGCAACAACGGCAAGGAAGAAGCGAAATTTGACATTTTGGTAGAAATGGAATCATTACGTTCCTGGTTTTATCCTGGCTCTATTGCTGTAATTTATATTGCAGGTTTCGTGCAGAGGAAAAGCAAAACGACGCTTTAAAGGCCAAGGAATTATCGTAATTGTCATAATCTCAAATAATTTATTTATGCTGGAGAATTTGGTGACTTCACAGAGAATTCAGCTGGTGGACAGAAAGACGCAATTTAGCCTTTTCGCAGAACCCGTGTGCTTTGGTAGGAAGTCGTTTAAATTTTAGGAAAGGTCAGGGAACGCAGTATAAGAGAATTATGTATGTATATAGGTAGAGAAAGTTTCTGTTGTGGCGACCACTGGGACACCTCCCATTTGCGGAGGGAGAAATAATGACACTAGTGAGTAACTTCTGGTACTTCTGGTGAAAACCCTTCTAAACAGAAAATGCAATTTTGAGCAAAAAGTAGGGTAGTATTCCATTTCCTGAGAGAACACGACAGACATGCAGCAATAGAGATAATTTATTATGACGTCTTGTAGAAAATGCTACCGCGGATGTCTCCATAAATAATTTTACATGACAAAACGTGCGTTCTCTAGGAAAGTATTTACATCGAAAGGTTTACATCGTCATACACTAGACTACGTGTATTTACCTACCCAGTAAAAAGGTCAATGTAGCTGCTGTCTCTGGTAAAAGAGCAGCGGTGGGCGATAATACGCAGGGTGTATAAAAATGGCGCTGTCACAAATATAACAAATGTCAGCCGCATGACAGCACAATATCCCTTGTATTTATGATGTCCATGTAATCCACGATAAAACACCAAGAAACTTTTTTAAATGTCCTGACAAAATTTATCGACTTGTTCATTGATATTCTAACGTTTAAAATACTGTTTAATGTTGCAATAGTCATGCTATAGTTAAGTCACGATAGCAAGGACATGCCCCCATTCCATATTATAGTCATAATCGGACCTGGATTTTTTTACAAAACACCCAGTAGCACGAAAATCCCGACTTAATTCCTAAAAAGAGAAAAATTGAAAAATTTCGCCTAAAGTCATTTTTTAAAGAGTAAAAAATGTGAAAATACTGACGTTTTATTTTTTCACGACAAATATGTGGTACAGCCTTACGTAATAATTTCCACGTCCGTAATAATATCTCACACTATTGACTTGTTCAAACCACAAGTTTGCCATTTGCCAAGCTAGTTCAGTTTGTCACAATTTATTTGTGGCAAACTGTAAACTAGGACCAGAGATTGGCCATATAATAAAATATATTCTGGGAAGTCTAAGGGGACAAAGGCGGTGTCGACCGATCTATCTGACCAAAACGCGGTGCTTGTCTACCCCAATAAAAAGTAGAAATCTGAAGCTACCCTGGTTGTCACAGCCGATATGGATGTAGCGTTCCGTAAGGAGTCTCTTGTTTTTACCCCAAGGGGTATCACTGAGATGTCAAGTCGACATATGTCATAGCTTTTGTCAATGCAAGTGGTGAAACCCCCATTTCAAACGGATTAACCGTTCTGGAGTTACAGGCTAAACTATTTTCAAGGTTTGACGCTCTCTGATGTCGCAGGGTTAAGTTTAAAAAATCTGGGTCAAACTACATATGCAAACTATGATCATATATGCTGAAATTTAATTGACCCCAAACTTCCAACCCAACCATGAGTCATGTTCCATGACTCATCCAAGCTATTAACCAACCTTATCCATTGTTGAATTTAAATTAAATTCACTTTTTCATTCAAAAGTTATCGCGAGTACGGATGGCGGGACACGACAAAACAAAACTGTATATGGTGCCCAAGTCTGGGCCTAAATAATTGACTATTGTATATGAAATTAGATGTTCTATTTCGTTAGACTCACCTCCGGTGCAACCCCAGGCGAAAAATTTCTTTCCACGGGGCGTTCTCGTGTCAGGCAACGTTAGAAACAGGCAAATCATGATGGGAAACAGGATAATGTAACTAATCTGCTTTTTACAGCTTCCTTGCGGCCATGAAATGTCCAGTGGCTCGTGACCTTCATCTTCAGCATCCGCCAGAGCTGCCAACTCCTACAAGCGATGATAAACAGGGAGACAGAGAAAACAACAAAAATGATTAAATCTTTGTTGTTGCAAATAAAACAGGACGTTTATTTGTATGATTTACTACACCAATATATACTCTGTTTGTAATAGGTATGCCATAGTACAATGCATGCAGGCCGACGCTGATTAGTTGTTTTATTGCAGTCGAAAAAAAGCATTTTCTGGGATGTCATCATGGTACCCAATGTAATGCACACACGTCACAAAATTTTAACTAAAACAGCCTTTTACTACCGTTGGTTTTATAACTAACAGTAATAAAAAGTTGTATTCTGTAAATACATAATGTACATAACATACCCACACTCATGCATCATGTGGAGAAACGGATCGAGAGAAAGTGCATTAAACTTTTTACAAATACTACCAGTTATTTACTCTTTTACAAGGCAACTTTTTTCAGTATAACAGCAAGGCAGAAAGAAATGAGTCATTGAAGACTTCTTACAACAAACCCAACGTATAAAGGTCCACATTAGAACTAACAAAGTCTCTGCACCTACGCGAGTCATATGTGATTTGAAAGATCTTTTCACGTAGTTTAATGGTTATTGAAGACACATCTTTGAATTTAAATTGCTAAGACCACTTAAATAATATTAACAATGTATATTATGTTGTATTTAACATTTTCAATACCAATAAATGACCTTAGTCAGCGAAAATTACAGACCTGCTCTCAGTAACTATTAATGTACGTTAGAAATATTTTTTCATATATGACTCATGTGGACGCAGAGATTTTAGCCCAGGTCGACGTTAGTTCTAATATGAACCTTTTTCTCGTCGCCCACGCAAACATAAAAAGTAATTAAGTAATCGTTGCTAGCTAGCAAAACACGACGACATGCAATCAAGTTCATGTTCCATGCACGCGTGTCAAATCTAAGTATGAAAATCGTCTAGGTACCCATGTTTAAACGACGTGAAAGAATAAAAAATATGTACTTTAGCCAAGTGTTTTTTTAGAAATTATTCTTTGTGAAAAGGCCAAGGCTGTTAAAAAAACAATTTTAATATCGGTATATAATGTGACTGCTGTGCTGACATGGTGCTGACCTAGTTGTATTTTCTTGGGAAACAAAATCGTTTTCCACAGGGAGAGAGAAAGCTTGCCGAGATTGTAATATGACAGCAAAAACAGACATAATCATTTTCCACATGTTTCGTTGTCGCCGCTACTGCCTTGTTGCTTCTTGTATCCAACACCGATCACACACACACACACACAATCCAATCAGTAGTGGAGGCACTGGAGAAAATCGAACACTCTCCGTCACATATACCAACCTAACTATACACACGCGGGAAAGTGGAATGCAGTTTTTCATTGATGGGAGCGGTCTTCGCCTATTTACAGATTCATTCATTAACCCAACATGAGAGGAGAATTACACAACCTGTTTATTTATTCACTGTTTTATTGCTTCTCCTTTCCTCCTTCTCTACTTTCTCCTCATCATCGTTGACATACATACGTGCACTATAGGTGTGTGTGTGTGTGTATCTTATTTAAACTTTCAAAAAACCTTGGAACAGGCAAATATCCTTCCTTCTCATACAATCAAGTACTACTGGCTTACTATTTGTGGCATAAAGTATTCATGTTTACATGGGAACACACACATTGAACGATACAAGTGGCGGCGGAAACAAAGAGAAGATATCGACGGTTCCACAAACAAAAGTAGAAGCTACTTTTTTCCAGGCTTGAAAACCTCGTAACTGATTTTTTCCAAACGAAAAGTACGTAAGCATTTTTTCCAATCTCAAGCAATGAATATGTAAGTTTATTGTTGGGGGGATTTGAATTTCCCTATATCAAAATACTGCGTTTCATCCTGGTCATTTTATGTGCCCATCTTGACGCAATGATGCCATAGAGCATCACAGTCAATTACGTTGCCAAGTTACGTCCTTTTCGTGTTTGGAAAAAAGTAGATACTGCTATTGCTAGTGGAACCGTCGATATGTAATTTAAAATGCAGAGACTGTTATTACTCTCGTTTCTCTCTCATTCATCCATTCATTCTCTCGCTGTTTTCCCGGTTTACTTTGTCCATGCCATGAAATAATTAAAAGGCACCAAACAAAACAACGAACAGTGAAATAATCGAGCTAAAACAGGATGAAGCAGTAGAACCAAAACATGTATGTCCTTAAAATAATTTTCTTCATTTTCTCTGTTTAGTATTCTTATTCTTTGTGTTGCTTTCTCTCTACAACAAAAAATTATCCTGCTTCTTTGCACACAGTAGCCATATGGAGCAAGCGACAAGAGGTTACGTGTTTGTTCCTAAACGTCTCTCTCTCTCTCTCGCTCTCTAATAATAGCTGTTTTTAATAACCGTCTTTATTTATTTGCTTGGCGTGCCTACGCTGTCGTAATAAAAATTATAAAATTTTACATCATACTTTCGTTCTCCTACCATCCTGCTAGACATCCACACTAAAAGAAAAAGTGGTGAATCTAGCTTCTTGTGAGAGAAGGAAAAGCTACTACCATGTACTCTTCTTTATTTATTTCCAACAATAGACATCAATTTTAGTACATAAATTTTTCCCGTTTTTCAGGAATAATATTTATTGGAAAGAAGCAGAAAATTCAAACTCATTCTCTCTCCTGCTCCTTTCCCGTTGCTTTTTGTTTTTAGAAACCTTCCTCCTACCGTCATCATCCAAATAATATTTTATAGTTAGCCCCAGCCCATTACATTCTCTCTCTCTCTCTCTCTGACGGTGCAGATAAATTACATTGTTCGCTTCACAAGGCAATTTCCTTTCCCTCCTGCCATTCCAGCATATGTTCGGGTGTCCTGTTTTTCAGTTTTGTTCTGTACACACCAGCATTCATTCCTCATCATTGTAACAGCACCGGCAACAGCAGCCACTTTGCTAATTTATTACTATTGATTTCTTTCCCCATTATTGCTTCCGTTTAATGCGTTTCCACATTTTCCACCAAGTCATCATCATCATAAGTGGCAGTGGCAGTACAAAACTACAACCATTAATACATCAAACTAAACTACTGATAACGATACGAACGTCCTAGTTGGAAAACAGCTTCGGTTGATACTATGTTTACACGTACTGTATTTTCAGTGAATAAAGTCAATCTCAATACATACTAGCATTCCGCTTTTACAAAGCTTGCCACTGCTGCTGCAAGTTTGTAAAGGTTGTAACAATTCCTCCCTCATCCCCGCACTCTCAATACGCGCGTTTCAAGGCCGAACATCACATTACTCAAAAAAGTAGGTAGTAGTGGTGGGTAGCATGCAATTTAATGCACACATTACAGCGACTCAGGTCTTGAGAGAGGCTACTACCACCACCACTGCTAATACTACCCCTCCCTTTGCAAAAATTGCGATTCTTTCGTAACGCCCAAGTAGCGCTGCTGGTAGCCGTCACTGAAAGAAAAATGTCTACTTTCTCGATAGAGTCAACACAAAGAAAAACCGCGAGTAAATAGAGTACTGCATGCATGCACAGTCAGCATTGATATTCCTCATTAATCATGTAGATTGCTGTCTAAATCGCAACAACAACAGTAGCAGCAGGACTACAGGGACGTAGAAACAGGGTATAAAGGGGATAAGTCCTCCCACGATTGGGTCATTTAATATTACAGGACAGGGAGCCTGATACATTACAGGATGTGATTATCCCCCTTCGTCCCCCCACGTTCTCCGCTACTGAGCAGGAGTATAAAAAGGAGTGGGAGTGGTTTACACAAATGTCTACACAAATTCCAACTGGCCCAGCTGTAATCCATTCGAACGGAGAAAAAGAAGAGAAATAAATGCTATAGGGAGAGCTGGTTGCAGCTGCTGCTGTGTGTAAAAAGTGAGTTAAGTGAAATTCATCACTCAAAATTTTTATTATCTCATCCAAACGCCGAATGCACAGCGAAGACATGTACAGAGACACACACTCACTCTCACGCAAGAAACATGCATGCCGACTTGACTCTGATGAGAGAAAAGTGCCTTTCTAATGTAGCAACAAAAATGCTTTCTCCGGCAAAGGGAAAAGATAATTTCGAAACAAGTAAGCATACAAAGACAAAAATATATATGAAAAAGAAGAAGAAGAATATACATAGACCTGGAAAAAGGAATGCACGTGCTAGAGGTAAATTAGACGAGGCGTGAACATGGAGGACGCTTAAAAATTAAACATTTTCCCTGCCAGTTTTTTTGCCTGTTGGTTTCATTCATTCTTTATGTCCGTGATTTAAATTACAGATGTATACATGTTTGGAGTTGGAGAATAAATCTTTTAGATAGCATCGTTTTGCATTGTGTGCCAGTCAAAGAAACTTTCAACACTGTGACTCACCTCATGTCAGTGTAAAAAATGAGAGATGAACTAGGCACATCGGTGCAGCGGCAAAAAACAAAGCGGAAGGCAGAAAAAGGAAGTAACCGTTATGACCCTGAAAATGTGAACGCAAGGTAACTATTTATCATGTTGATTGTACTTGAGTGATTAGAGTGGCTAGCATGCCGTTATAAATTCGCAGAGTAAAATGGTACAAGCACACACATTCTTAAGGTTAAACTATAAGTACAAATTCTGCTCTGAATATATTCGTAAACCCGCCGTTATTGCTATAAACTTGCAACTTGAAGTCCGTTACTAACTTATATTTCTCCACGTGGATCTTATCGGCCGAAAAATCTCTAACTAACCTTCAATCTGTTTGTTCGGAAATACAAAAAGTACCTAACTCACTTTATATTTCCGATATTGCTAAAATAACCAATCTATTAGTGATTTAAAATAAATACCTTAAAGTTTTTATTGTAGCGTTTACATTTATTACGCAGATGAAAAACTTTTCATCTAGTCATGATTTTTCCGGAAAATTTGTCTGTCCGTCTGTCATCACGCTGATAATTTCAGCAAATTTGGTCAACCTCCCATTTGGTGGGTCAAAATTTAAACTATCCAAATTAGCTCAATTAGTAATACTAGGTCAAATGGGAAGCCAAAATATCAAGTCGCATGTCAAAATACAATCAACTTGTATCAATACTAAAGTTTTCATCTGCGTCTCTATTGCTACAATTAAGCCGGTTTATTAGTACTAACTGGTTACCCAGCGCCCTTGAACAGGGTTGCGTTTCCTGATGTACTATCACCAGTATAGTTTCGTAATAATTAAACAGTTACTTACGATAGACGAGGGTGCTTAGTAATTAGAGAGGTATTCAGTGAGTAGCAGCAGCAAACGTGTGCAGTGGAGAAGGCACTACTTTGCCTTGCGGTGACAGGTGACGGTGTTTAATCAGAGACATAACGGTCGGAAATGAGCATTAAATACTTACTACCTGAGCAGTGGGTGCGTCTCCATTTGCCTGTTGGTCTTCGATGTCAACTGTTGTTAGGGGCGCATCAGAAGGTTGTACAGAGGCTGGAACCTGGGTTGGCGCCACGGGTTTCGACCGGCTGTTATTTGTCACGGTCGAATCTGCCTCCGTCTTGGCGGCGTCAAGAAGTGCTTTCAGTGACGCAATGGCGTGCAACTGGGTGGCCTTCTCGTCCACACGGCCTGTCGGTCGGCAATAGAAAAAGAGAATAGAATAATTTATAAAAGATTATAGAGGACAAAAGTAGAATAATTGAATTTATAAACACGTCGTTATTTTTTATACTAATTATAATTTAAACAGACAGGCATATTAAAATATTTACATACTTGAGAATCTAGTTGAAGGAAAATAGTGAAATTATGCGAGAGAGAGAGAGAGAGAGAGAGCGTGGCACTGATTTCGGCTATTAAACCAACTCGACAACATAAAACGATGACATTTTACGGCATTTCGGTTTTTTTGTATACTTTGCTGTGCCACCAATTGCTTAGACTTCTTTTGGCCTACTACAATGCAGATCCATATTTCTGCCATAACTACAGTGGAAGGACAAGTTGGAAAAACTGTTTTTCCCTTAATGGATGTATTTGTAGAATGAAGACATCATGGCTCAACAAAAAAATGTCATAAATAAAACGAAACGAGAGAAAAAGTTGTGTGTGGTACTGTAGTACTACTTTTCCTGAAGAGCAGCAGGCCATAGGCCAAATCCAATATTTTACTGGATATGTAATATTGAATAATATGGTAGTAACGAAGTATAAAATAAAAAGTTTGTCAGCCAGACTTTCCCGTTTTCTCAAGCATCTACAAGAAAAATGGTGGCAGTTGTAGATGCAATGGTTTTCCCAAGTTAAGTCCCTCATTTTCCCCCCATTGTAAGGAATACCTACTTGTACCTACCTAGGCTGCGGAATCGGGTGGTTGGGGAGAATGCCCCCTCTGAAATTTTACTTTAACATTAAAGGATAGGGAGCTTAAAACATCACAGAATATGATTATCCCCTTGCTCCCCACTGTTCCGCAGTCACTGCCTACCTACCATTTTCATCGTAATCGTCGGGCTGGACAAAAAACCCAAATCCATAACAATAACATTAATGGCTATAATGACAATGGTTGACCAAGGGAATAACAGGCTACAGAGGAGAGAAGTAAGGTTTCAAAGTTTAGAAGGAACGTAGAAAAAGTGAGAGAATGCAGGGACAAAAGTAAATGTCATTCGCAGAGAGCTTCCATGTACTTAAACTATATCTCAAGAGAAGCATGGTGGGAGCGGCTCGACGGAGAAAAAGGGGTATGCAACGAGTAGAATAATTAGTTATGAGAATGGTACTGAAGACATTTTTTCTTTGGTACCATTTATTTGTAGAGAGTTTGACTCAACAACTTTCGCTAGAGTGAAGAACGAGAAAGCTGTTGGAAATATAAATTCTGTGTCGAATTGCAAATTCTATTAAATAACGTATTTTGTGTATTGACGAATACTTTCTCTCAACTCAAGTTTTCTGTGGGGTTTTGGAAATGACGATGATGAAAATGTTTATAGTTTATGTATAATGTTTATAGCCATATGGCAACAAAAACTATCAAAAGGCGTTGAGAGTTGAAAACCAACCACGTTAACTGGAATGCGAATGGTGGAGATGGAGGGGAAAGGGAAAACATGGGTAACATTTTCAATCCTTGTGTACTGGCATACAGGCCTACAGTCTTGATAGACAAGACGACCAACGTAACGTTGATTATAATAGCGCAACCTTTAAATTTTAAAAATAAATAACTTATTTTGGTTGGCCATATTGAATCGCAATCGCAATAGCATGCGATAGAAGATGTACATATCAGTAAATGTATTAGTAGCAATGATAACAAAATTATAAAGATTTGCTTTTCAAACAAGAACATGAGAAAGGAGTACCTAGTCTAAACTAAAGAGAGAAAAACTCAAACATACTCTCATCGTAATGTCGTTATGCTCATATTATTAACTACTGAAAGATTAAGTATTCAGTAGTTACTCACATTGTCTTCCTGTCTGTCGGTCTGTCAACACGATGAATTTTTAACGAAAAACGAGCGATGTTTTCGCCAATCGATAGATACGGTCAATAGTCACGAGATCGAAGATGGGGGTTTGGGGTCCACCAACGGTGGGTCACAATTTTTTCACAACCATGGCTGAAACTTGGTATACAGATACATAATGGATAGTTACGACGTTTTGCAAAGTTTGACTCAAAATGGACTCTCATCGTAATGTCGTTATGCTCATATTATTAACTACTGAAAGATTAAGTATTCAGTAGTTACTGACATTGTCTTCCTGTCTGTCGGTCTGTCAACACGATGAATTTTGAACGAAAAACGAGCGATGTTTTCGCCAATCGATAATAAACCGTCAATAGCTCTCACGAGTTCGAAGATGGGGGTTTGGGGTCCACCCCCGGTGGGTCACAATTTTTTCACAACCATGGCTGAAACTTGGTATACAGATACATAATGGATAGTTACGACGTTTTGCAAAGTTTGACTCAAAATGGTTGATCCCTTTGACCTCAAGGGGGTGTCAAAGTTTCATCATCATCACCACCACCATAGTGGTTTATGGCAAATCTCATCATCTATATGACTCTTTCAGTAGTTGTAAAATAGGGTTTACACGCTTCTCGTTTGTCATGATTATCAATCTCCACTTTGTACAAGCATCTTTGCACAGAAGACCAAAGAAAGCTATAGAGAGAGAAGATGGAGAGAAGAGTATAATAGTCTCTGCTCGCAGTCGTAACTATCGTCATCATCTTTATCATCTCATTCTTTCTTCATCTTTAATGGATTTTATTTGTGCCAAGCCCAGACAAACCATGCTGCCAACAGGATAAGAGTAACAATGTACACTGGAGAAAGAGATGAGCAAAAACCACACCTCTTCATTCAAAACTCTTCTTTCTCAGTCTCTCGTTCACTTACAACTTGTTTTATAGCCTGACCAGCTGATAAAGTTGAACGGTTCCAAAAACCGTTGTTATAGCGATGGTAGCTATTATTTTCAGCACCACACATCACACGACATTGTGTAGGCAATACCACTAACACAGAAACATACCTATGCATCACCACGGCTACTACCATTCTCTTCGTCTTATTTTCTCTTTCCTTTTTTCTCCCATCTTCATTCTCTCCCGTCCTTTATCTCATTACAGTATATTTCAGCTTTGTTGCTTTTCTACCCGCTGCCATTGCTGCTTACTTTCTGACCAAGACGATAAACTGAAGTAAAAATAGCAGCATAAGTGTACTTTGCCAGAAAAAAAATCATCTCTAATCTGGCAGGTTTTATAGTGGTGGTGAACGGATAGTGGTGTACGAGGAATATATCGTGTGGACTGGTCTTGTTTTCATAAGTACACACACATGTACGTATGTGTGAGTTTGGTCCATCTGCAGTGCAGTGGTTACAAAAAGGACAAGAGAAGGAAGGAGTCCAAAATGCGGAACTGGAAATTCTTACGAAACACCCGGTAACGCGAAAATTTCATCGAAAACCCTGACTTTTAAAAGCACCAAAAATCCCGCCTAAATTCCTTTAAAATAACGAGAAAAGTAGAGGAAAACAAGACTAAAATTCCTAAAACAAAACAAGTGGAAAATTGAGAAAGTCACGACTTTATATATTATTTATTTTCAGCCCATAAATGTGGTAACGCTGTGACAGCGTTGCGTAATAATTTCCACGTCCGCTAAAATTCAAAGTAAAAAACTACCACACGCACATTGCACATACCGTACAAAACAATGGTAGTGTCGTCACCGTCACAGCACTATTAGGTCAACAAGTTAGATTTTTCTGGGTTTTGTCTCCGCTCTGCAGGTTTCTCAGCTATCAATTCACTATGAAAACAACTTCGAAAAGGCCATGTAATACACATAATGATTATCTGTGAATTAATCAGGAAAAGTCAAGCAAGGGTTTTAGTGGGGCTATAATACGGATTCGGAATTCCTTTTAATTTGAGCAGGTTAAACCACTATAAGAGAATAATGAAACGTGTAACATTAGAATGTAGCCGAGCAGCGCTCCAACAGGCACAATCTTATTTTTAGGCTCATACGATGACGACATGATTTTTTATGTGACGTGCCTCGATGGCAAAGAAAGTAGAGCATAGTACTAGTTTTCGTCTTATGAAAGCACAAAAGTAAAACGTAGCGTGTTGTATTTGTTTGCATAATATTCCTATCAAGTAACGTCATCTTCGGCGAGCCATATTCTCTTGTGGTGTCTCTTATAGATGCAACAACACCGTAATAAGTTATATACACAGATTTGGCAAAAAAGGTATTGCCATATCTCACATAGAGCTTCATACATTTATGAAACTTGTCTTATCAACAAAATACATTGCTACAGGGCGATTTAGAACAACTTTATTTTGCATATTTGTCATATTTTGAGAGAGAAAAAACAAAATTTATTTTTAAAAACCCTATTGTTACATGTGGTATGCACTGAACTGCAATAAATCGGGTCGGAACTTCTCGTACCCAGACGTACAATCAGGTATTCGTAAACCAGTTGCCACATTAACCTAACCTTAACGGTTAGGTAGGTCTCTGTCCCGAACATACCAGATGGTCACTTGGAGAGAAGAGCTTGGAGACCGGACTTTCTCAGAGTGCCTCGTCTCGATGGGTAGGCTTTCAGAATAACGACCCATGGGGCGCTGAAATGTGCTGAAACTAATAATAGCAATAACGAGATAAGGCACCTGCCATCTCATTTGTAGCTACTGACTTTCTCCCTAAAATTTTTGCAGCTGTTAAACAAACAGTAATGGATTTCCATCTTGATGGTGCCGCTAGTATTAAGATTGCACAGGTGCTCTTCAAAATATACGATATAAAAACAATCTGGTTGATATCTCTTTGAATCATGCATTTCTTTCTAAATGCATAGTAAAAATGTAAGAAAGGTGAGGTTGTTTAGTAAGTACCGTTCATGAGGTTGCAACGATTATTTTTGCATATAGAAAATCGTCTCTCATAACAAATATTACACAGGGAGCATATGTCCATAAGATGGAGCACAACAAAAAATTAGGTGAGCTCAAACCAAGAAAAAATCAAAGATAATAGACAGTAATGTGTTTATTTTTTAAGGTCAGTGCATAAAAGAACGTAATGCAAAAAATCGGTTTTTTGGACCACCCACCACCTTGGATCCTTGGTCACACTTTTCTAACATGGGGTAAATGGACAGCATTGTTGTCTGGGTACCCTTGATCCCCTCTCCCACCCTACCTGCGTTCCTTTCTATGTGCAGACAACTGATACACCTCTATAACATAACGAGAAGCTTGTAAAGCTAATTTGCAACTACTGAAAAAGTCGAGACTTTCCAACTTTGACGACCCCTGGGGTCATAGGGGTAAACCATTTTGGGTCAAACTTTGCATAACGTAATAACTATCCTTTATGTATATGTATACCAAGTTT
>JAHZNB010004828.1:0-15165 GCA_027744295.1 Callyntrura guangdongensis
AAATGTGGTTTGCTGGATTGACTTAGGATAGATCGTGCTACACATTTTTGTACCGTGACGATAAAAACTGAGGGTAACTAAAATTACCATTATTAAAATGCATTTAGCCAAAAAACCCTTTGTTTCATTTTTAATTCCACCAAAACTGATGCTTCTGTGAAATATGTACATGTGTGTATGCTAATGTGTGTAATTTATTTTAACTCTCCCAAGCGTGCATGTTGACATCCATAGATTCATTCCTACATACTTTGTAATGACATGCTGGTAGCACCAGTAGCTTTTATTGTTGATCTTTAAAAGACCTTTCTTTCATTTTGTCAAGTTGTAGTGGATTTTTTTGCTGCTTTGTTACCCATTTTAATTCTTTCTAGAAGTAGTAAATTCATAAAGTGTAATTTGAAAACTGTCAAAGTGCCATCAAGATCAAGCTCATCCTACGCGTGTTGTGTCCTGTCTGATGATGAAAGAAAAAAGGGTGTATGACAGTGACGAGTGTGACGACTCCAATAGTTATAGCGCGGCAACAGAGATATAGTATTATAGTGAGTAGTTATTGAAGTATAATATTCGTTCTTGTTGTCGTTCCCAGCATGTTCGTTTTATTCATTTATTTTTCAGGTTGAAGGAGATTATGTTGACACCCACTTTGAACTTGGACAGAATTGACATTGTGTTGCTGACAACGAGTGGGTATAAGTCATTCATTTTATTTGCAGAACGAGAGACACTTACGAA
Source organism: Callyntrura guangdongensis (assembly GCA_027744295.1). Classification (NCBI taxonomy): domain Eukaryota; kingdom Metazoa; phylum Arthropoda; class Collembola; order Entomobryomorpha; family Paronellidae; genus Callyntrura; species Callyntrura guangdongensis. The sequence goes on from JAHZNB010004828.1 coordinate 739, forward strand.
AATGATAAGCATCGTCAGTTTGCATCAAAAGTGAAGTAAATAAATGACCATTTTGCAACAGCTTTTATGTCAGGTCATTTATTTCGTATCTGCCTTAAATCTAAATACCTTTTTTTGTCCCTGTAACGAGCTTTAGGGAGTAATCAAAGCTGACATTTTTTAAAGTTCATATATTTACAAAAACCCTACAATAAGCATCAATGTTCAAGTTTATTTAGGAAAGTTCCTCAACAACAATATTAAATAATTGTGTGCAAATAATGTTTGTTTCTGTCAATTCAAATGTCGGAATTTGGATTTTTCTTGGTCGCAAGGTCAGACTCCTGGCAAAATTTAACGCATATATCACAATCAGAGTGTAAATGGATGTAATTTTATTGTCCTTTGTATATTTACAAAATAAACACGTAGAATAGTTACTACAGCCAACACCACGGTTTACTGAACGTTGGAGTTTTAAAGGTTTATTTTTAGAAAGATGGTTTTTTGTTTTGGTGATAATGAAAAGTGTTTCATAAACACATTGAATCGAAACTTGTATGTTGACAACAAGCCATGTTACCATCTTAAAACTAAGACAAGAATATGAACAAGCAAGTTTAAAGGTAATTCATGAACATATAAACAAGTGCATGTAACTGCTAACATCGTAATAAGTAAATAACCTTTTTTAAGATATCCGTTCTATACCAACATGTCAAGACAGACAAGTTCATGTGACAAGGAAAAATGGAGTGTAGCGACAGTTAAGAGCGTACATAGTTTATGAAATGTGAATTACGAATAGTGAAAAAAGGTACAAGTTTAGCATCTGTAGCTGGCAGATCGGAATAACGAAACTAACCGAGAGTTTTTGGACAAGATCTCTGAAATTCGAATAGCATATAGTAATACAATTGAATTTTTCCTTGTCCCGTTGTCCCTTTGTAAGCGTTCGTTTATTTGCTTTCTGCCATGTGTCTCCGTCTACTTTATCTCAAGAGGATTAATTTATAAAGCAGAACTTTTCAGGAAAATCTGAGCTATAACGAGGAACATAATTGGTTGCGAGTACTTGCGGCTCGTGAAACACAATGCTCTTCGAAAAAGTGTTACTCGATGCTACTACATAACATCCAGTGTTATTTACTTACGTTTTACAATTTACTGTTTCAAGGGCGTACTTCGGAGTTTCTTCATAAAACGTTTTTTACAGGTTCGCTTACCACTCGAGGACGAGAAGGGAAGGAAGTATGGCTATGATAACCATGATGCACTCCATCTTTGTTCTTATAGCATGTACGACTACGCTATTAAAAGGATCTCTAAGAGTGTTTTCATTGATTTAATTATTTGATAGTTGAAGTTTTTTTTATAAAATTGAGTATAAAGTTGAATATAGACTAGTTCCGTCCAAGTAAAATTTTGTTATCATTATTGTCATTGAATTTAAAATATAACAGCAAGAACGAAAGAGTATTTTATATATTAAGAAACAAAATTTTGATGTAGCTGCGAAGCAAAATTAAAGCATAAAATGGTTATTAATGGAGGTTTTAACGGGTAATATTATAATCGATAAATGTGTCAAATAGCTGAGTAGCAGTGCTAAAGCTACCCTGGAAAAAAATGGAGACATGTTATTTTTAGTCTGACATGAATGAAAACTACGTATTGAATAAAATGAGCTCATAGCATCTATGTACATTAAAATAGCTTGTTCGGCAACTTCAAAACGTAAAGCACAGACAGATTTATCTTTGTCATGTACCGTTCTTTAAGTGTCTGCATGGAAGTACTAAAGTTGGAAGAGTCAACTGGGAATAATACAAAAGTGATGATGTGCAGAAATAATGAAAATTATATACATAACTGAAACATAATAATTCTTAAAATACGTTTATAGCTTTTTAGTTTTGAATTTACAAATTGGAAATAGGTAGTCAGGCAATAACGTTAGTGAAAAGTGAAAGCACATTTCTACTTTCTAGAATCCTCCATGCTCCACAAAAAGTGATGCGATGTAAAGTGTAAAAATACAATGCACCAACTCAGCTCCAGCGATACACTACCAATACCTAATAAATCCCATCAAATTTGCATTTTCTTTATATTGTGGTTGTGGCTGCACACATGATGATAGTGGTGTTGCATAATAGCTTCATTTGCGAAATTCCGTCATTTGACAAATATTGCCCATATATGCATTTACGCTTACCTATATTCAACAAATAGCGATACAGTGTTTGTACTCTCAGACTAGGTGTCTCCTCTGAATTATTATGAAAGTTGGATTAGATTCAGGGAAGATGATTTTGAACTATAACTTGCATCATAATATTACATTATAATTTATAAAATATACCTACGTACTAAGTAACTACGTAAGTGTGCAATAAGTGTTGCTAAAAGTCAAGGTCACAGTCATTCTTCTTCAGTTACAGTACAATATGCTGACATGAAGGAGTCTATAGATTCTCACAATGGATGGCTTCCATCTATATGTTGTAAGTATAGTATTAGTAATTTGTGAGCGTACATTGTTACACTGTTGTACATTTAATATTTTTATGCTATCATGAACCATAACATTCAAAATACTGCTAAAGTAAAATAAATATGAACATCCTGTCCATCTGTCATTGACATTCATAAAACATGCAGAAATAAATCATTGTATTGTGATTGTGGCGCCATAAAAGTAGCTTGACTACTAGATATGGAAGGTATGTACATATGTATGTAACCAAATCCGTCAATTCAATCTGTCAAGTCGACTATCAAAATGTCTGTTTAATTCATTCTTTGGTGTGTTTTCCTGTAGGGTGGAAGCCATCCATCCCCAAACTTTTTGAAAATGAAAAGATATATCACACCTAGTCGTCGTTTCTCCATTAATGTGTATAGATGATCCAGGTTCAAGCATCTTGGACAGAATTTAAAAATTATTACACATTACATCAATGATCTTTTAAAAATAACAGAGATCTTATTACATCTCACTGTATTACATGCCTTGACATGGTCTTGACCTTACGCATTAATTTTACCCCCAAATCTCCTTGGGGTAATCCCATGAACGACGAATTTTAACGTAACCTAACCGAACTCTATCGTTGGGCCATGATTGATTACTGTAATTAATTGGAGAAATCAGAATTAGGTTTCGAAATGATGGATACGGCCGAAAGACGTCTTGAGGAAAAACAAAGGAAGTAAGTCGACATCAACACTCAGCACAGTTTTTTACAAGCTGTACGTGTAGATATTTTACGACTCAGCAATAAACTCACGCATTAGATTGCCTATTCATGATGGTGTGACTGATGAGCCGTTGAGTAAGATCCGAGATCTTAGAATGTTAAAATCATCGTTTAGGACATGCATTATTATGTGCAAATATACGGCTAAATATGAGGTGAAATATGCTTTTAAAATTTCCGATTTTACCTCCATAAATTTTATATTAGGTGATAATTGATATAAGTTGCTTGTAAAGTTTCAACAATCAAAGCCACAATAAATAAAGCTATTTCTTTCTTATGCTCAAAATAAAGCAGTTACTAACATATTTTAAATTGTACACTACATAAGCAAATTCTAAATGTGAAACAATGTTCATTTCCAAATTGTCCAATACCAAGTATAAACTGCTGTATACAAATGATGTTGTTCTTCTCTGATGGATGACGTATTATAGATAAGCTACTTCATAACAACCGAGTACTTGCGTTACAAAAAATCACAAAACGAGATGAATGTAAAACTCAAATATGTAACTTTCCTAAGCAAGCGTATGGATATGACATGTCAATGTTATTCGATTAGTAAAAACCCCATCTTAAACGGATTTACCATTTTAAAGTTACGGGCAAAACATATTTCAATCCATGGGGTCAACCAATTTGAGTCAAATTTTGCAAATCGTTATAACTTCGTATGGCCAATCTATATGTGGATTAAAATATATAGGTCATGTATTGATTTTAAAAAAGTGACCCCCCGGTTGACCCCAAACCCCCTATCTTCGAACTCATCCAAGCTATTAACCATAACTATTGATTGGTGAAAACAGAATTTGAAAATTTTAATTAGTTTTTGAGTAATAGTGTTTACAGACCGACAGATAGACAGACAAGATTGTGATCGCGATAACCTCCAAAGCTTCGCTTACAAAGGTTAATAATTTGATAACATTTATAAAAACATGGGCACAATAAAATTTGTGCTGGCAAATGCAAAACCTACTGTTTAAAGCTGAGTTAACATGGGTACAGCTTTAAAAAATACACCTTCATGATGTAGAATTTTTTTATAAATTTATAAAATTTGCAAAAAATTTCAAAATATGACTGTGAATATGACAAATAAACCTAACTTCTTGGATCCTTCTGGTGAGTGATGGATGACTGAGTTACGAGTTACGACTGCGCAAAACACGCATACTTTTTGAAATTGCAGTGGTATAACAATAAATTTATTGCCCATCACGTTATCCATCCTTTCTACATAATATTGCTCATGTCATTTTATTGCTATTATTGCACATTTTCGCTTTTCGTGCTGCGGTGGTGTCACGCAGCAGTATTAATGTATGCATGTGGCAAAAACCATGTTACATTTCAAACGGGCAATGCCGATTTACGTACTTACTACATAGGTCTGTACATTTGTATTTACGTAATTCATGTTCCAGTAAAAGATTTTATGGCAACTAAGCCCTCTTCCGACCATATGTTACAAACTATGTATTACATCATTACTGATTAGAACGAAAGCGAAGATTTTGTACAAGACTTTTGTCCTATTCCAAGAGTATTTGCCCGCAGATAAACAGAAATAGTACATGGAAATAAGAAATAAAAGCGAAACGGGAAAAGAAAGATAAAAGTCAAGGCCATGATATGTACACAGTTAAATGGAATTTATTTTCTTGGCGATACAGTCTAATATTCCTATGCTATTTATAATATGGGGATAGATTTTTCCAAATAGGAAAAGCGCTGTTGTCATTTGCAATGACGTGTATAACAACGACCAAGTCCATGAATCTTTTGAGCGTAGTTTTAAAATTTCCGTCTTATAATACAACAATAGTTGCGTCTCCCGCGGCGGTTTCCCGTAGTCCACTTTTTATCCGTTTTCAGCAGCTCTAACAAGGGATGCTTTGTAAAGAGATAATCATGAATTCCTACACGTTCCATCTTCGAAAAAGTTCTTGTGGCAACACTAAAACAATATTAATATATATATATACTTGAGAAAAGCTACGCTTGTTAGCGTGGCCAAGAGACAACTGAAAACTTATGTATCCATAGTGTTGTCTTTTGATACATTCCTTCTTATATAATATTCATTTTCTGAAACGTCGTAAATGGAATATATTCTTATCCTATTTGCATTACTAAAATAAACTAATCCGAGAAATATTCACTTCTTATAACGATTAGGTCTATTGTCAGAAAAGAAAATACATAGCTATATTTCGTTTCGAATCCTGAGTATATAACCGTCATGTAAAGTAAACAGATTAATTTTTGATCATGTCTCCTTAATGCTATAGGTTCATGGACACGTTAGCATCGATTTCATGGTCTTTAAGTGGCCACCTCGTGCTACTTGTTTTAATGCTTCCGTGTAAATGTGTACCTTTGTGCCGTGCTAAGAATACTTTACCGTTAATTATAATTTTTGGGACAACAGCTTTGTAATTTATTTCAATCTTCTAAGCAAACCTTGAGCAGATCAAAAAACCATACAACAATCTGCCATAAATCTACCATAACGATAAAACTTATAAAAGGGATGGGATTGTCATGTCAGTATTTAAATTACAATCTGAAACCCGACCTTGGTGCATCAAAAGCTAAAATGTGAGGTTCAACCTCTTTTTAGGTTTTGATATTTTGGAAAATTCCGAGTTTTTGCAAGTCGAGGCCCAGTTTTTGGAATGTGTACTTTACGGTGAATGTAATTTCCTTGAGAGTTTTGGTCGCTCCGTTATTAATATCTATCTTATACTACCACAAAATTACAAATTGCTAAGGGGACAAATATGCTAAGGCTCTAATCCCTCTTTGATACTTCCTTCCATTCCCTCAAGGGCAAGTAATCTAGCTACAGCAAATTAGCGCTGTCTGTCGTGCATTTGTTTAAACGCACCACTAGAGTCAATAATCTTCTATAAATAATTACTTAGGTTAGTGAGAATAAAATATAATTATCGTTCGTTGATTTCACAATAAATATAACATACATACAACTTTTCGCCAAAATGCAACATAAATAACAATCTCCACGTCAAAAGCAAAAAACACTTTCAATTTATGTGTCCAAGTCAGAATTCCAAATTGAAATGAATGAGAGGCAATGACGCTGCGTCATATACTTTTGTATTTAGGTTAGCCTGTAACTTTATAGAAAAACCTGTTTACTGTAAATACTGTACAGACCAGCTTCCCAGTTTGATAGCATTGGTAGTTGATCTGTTTGATTAATTGAACCTCAATATATATATGTAGTATATATTTCATTTGTTTGATTGGCTTGAATTTCATTATACATATAAGTAAAGTAAATGATGCAAACTGCCAGCACTTTATTGCGGTATGTCCAGTGATACGTTTTATAAATACATATATAAAACTAAAAACGTACAGTTGGACTTTGTAACAAGGCGACCAAGACGTGAGGGGGAGACGTTAGACGAATAGAGTCGTACATTTTACAGTACAATAAAATGACAGACAGTCGAGATTTCTACAGCTTATTTCATTTTGAAAGCACAAAAGCGCATTCCAAAAGCGTCTTGTGACAGGAAAAGCTTTAATTTTCGTGACTTAGAGGTACAATACCCACGGACGTATTTTGGGAAAATAAATTTCGGTTTTTTCATGTGTTAGTTTTTCTGCATTCACTCTCTAATCTTTTCATGGTCTCACATAGAAATTCTTGTTCTAGTAGACGCATTTTTACACTTGTCAGTTTACACTAGCTGTCACACTATTATATGTACGAAGAAAGTGAAAGCTGCAAAAGCGGTCATGCGAGTAAGAATATAATAAACTAATTTTTAGGTATACAATATAAACTTTTCCATTCTTCCCAATAACCTTCCGTTTAAATAGGTAGAAACGAAAAGAAGGAACAAAGTTTTCAGAGGTAACAGTGATGGTAAAAAAGAAAGACTCTTGGATAGAGAAGAAAAATAATCATCAAACGAAAGTCGGATTCTGAAAAGTCGGATTCTGAATAGAAAACTGTACTTTTGGAGCAATGAACTAAAACCTTTTTGAAGATCTAACAGTAAAAATTCCTAGCGTACATCAAAGGAATAAACTCGATTTCTTTAAATGTTACTTTTATCGTAATTCTATGATTCCTTTCTTCCTATCTGACTTCCATTTGTCAAAAAGTCACTTAACACTACCAATGAAGCCTACATGTTTAATCAGCTGTGAAACATACCCAGTTTTATAAAACATAAAAAGAATCAATTAGCGGAAGACACGAGGGTAATTTGCTAGTACAATATTGTTGTTAGGAACACGAGAAAGTGAAGCGCTTTATTTAGGTAGAACTGACTGTGCGTTGTTCCAGAATGCCAACGGTCGGCCTTGGTAATTTTCCCTTGTGACATGTGAATTGCAAATGCCTGAATGCCTCCCTCATGAAAATGTAAGTCTTCTCGCTACAGAGTATTGACTGGAGGGGTATTTAATACATTTCAGTAGATAATGACTCAGATGTAATGCAAACATAACAGAACTGGTAGTAAGTTACGAAATATTCACTGTCATCATTCGTTACTGTTGTGTCCTCCATATGTGTGGCTGGGTTAAGGTTAAATTAGCAGTCTCAAAATGTGCATTCGAAGTAAATAAGTGTCTTTCGTATCAAAGTTTTTATTGAAAGTATCTGTCAGCGTCGCCATCAAAATAACAGGAATAATATGAGAAAGTCCTGGAGGAAGCCATTAGGAAACACACTCCTATCATTTTAATACTTCTTCCTCCAATCCAACCACACTGCAAACTTATCTGAGTACTAGAAAATCAAAATTGCGAATCGTGAATGATTAATCGGCAAGCACCGAGCGAGAGTTTATAGAAGACGCCTGTATACTGACGACATATATTGCCAAATCTTACGTGCTATATAACTATACTATAACCGCTAAGTTAGTTTAAGCATATTATAAACCCTCTTGGAAGTTTTGTCATTGAATAAACGTCCATGATTGTAAGGTCGCGTATTTACGTTGTAATTAATTTTGAATGCGTACTAAATACTAAGAATCGCAGATGTTTGTTTGTTTTTGTAATTTATTTTTGTAGAGTTTATGGCATATTAAAGGAGCCGTAGTTTTAATGTCAATACGGCCGTTATAGTATTCCGTTAGGTTGTATAACATCCTTGACTAACACGGGAACTACCCCAGGTGAATTTCAGGTATACAGAAATGAAAATACAGATTTAGACCAGTTTTTTATGCTGATTTCAATGATATGTTATTTTTGCTGTCAAAATGATTTTTGAGGATTTTACAGCCAATTTTCTAATTTTAGTATGTCGTCATAAACAAGCCTGTCATTAACAATATCCGTCTTTATGTTGGCATACATATATATAACACTGTTCATTTCAAACTTTTAAATGCACAAATACCATAAAAATTCTTGGGAGTTTTAAGTGGAAAATCGCATTCAGTTTAAAAGCTCATAAAAATCATAAGCATGCCCAATTGAACATTTACACCTCTAATATATCGACATACCGGTTATTTTTCCATAAGGTCATACATGGGTATCTTGTAACGATCACAATAAATTAGCATTCAAGCCGTTTCTTCCATTTTTTGAGTTTTTTCGTAGTTGCTAGTTCCGCTATATATGGCTAATTTTGGTAAACAAGCAAACTAACATGGCGTAATCTGACAAACAAAAGGAGCTGTAGAGTCAAAGCTAAATTATTGACGCACGCAGTCAGTCAGCTTTTCAGGTCATTCATGCACCGTATGTAAGTTGTCAAATGCTAAACTGGTGACTCTTACTCATTGCATGATTCAGCTGAAACCTTCTTGATTCTCCTACTTTTTGAGCAAATTAAAGAAGCATTCGTGGCTAGGTTGCATGCATGTATCAAAAAGGAAACTAGGGGGAAGCAGAAATAACTGCTTTCTTGATTTCATCATTAATCATTTCTTTGCGAGTTAACTGAATGAAATTTGAACTTTCGTTGAACCTGCAACCTGCAGCCCCTCGTGTTGTTTTTGACCGAATATGTCAATCAATGCATCAGTCATTAATGCGATCTCACTCTTCGACACACATTAACTAGGTAAGCCTCAAACTCGACAAAAACTCCCATATATTTATAATTTGAGTACAATGGCCCACAACAGTTAACACGAACTCTAAATACGCAAACACACGAAGAGTCGTTATTGCGTTAATGTTGGGTGCAAAGTGTGCATGTATGTAATACATAAATGGTGTAGGAATTGGCAAATATAGAAAATGGGAATGGGAAGTAACACATCGCTGGAACCTGCTCTGTGGTGCGTGAAAAACCTGTGAAACGTAATAGAATTACTAATGTAATTGTGGGTGGTGCTAACTTTGTCACACAGCAGATAATTTGTTTAAAGCAGCAGTTCTGCTTTGTATTTGTGACAGTCACAAAGATTTGCCAGTTATGCATGACATAACTAGTCATGCATGCCATTCGGACGTCACGTCATGTAAGTTTATCAGATTATAAACAACGACTTAGAAAGGAATTTTCGTCGGTTGAAGATGCAAGTTTGCAATCCGCTCTTATTTATTTGTCTCGTGAGTATGATGAATGCCTTCTTTCTGTGATAGCAGTGGAACGAGCAAAACAATAAATTGGAGGAAAAACAATAACCATCGTCTTATTTTGTAGGAAACCTCGGTAGCAAAAGCTTACGAGTTCCGCTACCGATTGCAATATGCAGATATGTCCGACATATTATATGAATCACGTATATATATCAGATTAAGTAATAATTATATGGCTGAAACGGAGAGTGAGCCATGTGCTAACTTGGCCACTCTACCAAACTACCACTCCCATTCGATAGCAAAGATAACTTTTTTAAACTCATGCATGATTCCATTTCCTTCCGTTAGAACATGGCTCGTGTGCACCAGATGACAAGGTAGTAGAAAAGGAAAAATATATCCTTATTGCATGTACAAATGAACGACCTTGCTCCTTTTTCGTTACTTTAACAAGAATCTATCCTCCCACACAAGCAAACATCGTAGGTACCAACACCAACTCTGGCATTTTACGTTTGGTGTTGTGCGATACGAATACAAGCTTGGAACGCTTTTCTCTTGGGAAGCAAATGCTTTTATTTCTGAAGAAATTTGTCAATTGGAGTTGTATCTTGTATGACAGGATCTACTTAAGAATACAATAATCCACATATCTTGTAAACCTGTAACTACACGTCGACGTCATCGTTTTCATAAAGTAAATCTATATTTGGGCATACTATTCACCATCAAGTAGTCATGAAACTTAATAAAAATGTTGAATATTAGAGAAAATCTACTGTCTAAGATGCGATCAGCGATGCGCCTGTAAGTACAACACATGCCGTATATTTTGAAGGTCCAAAATAAGTTTACTTGCAGTTGATACCGTATTTGATGATATAGAGCAGTGGAAAATAAGTTTAGAGGTTGAAGCGAAAGACGTAAATGAAAACATCGCTTACCTAAATCAAATCGGACTACTTTTGACTTGAAAGCAGAAAACTGCTCGAGTCATGAAATAGCTATTTATAAGATAGTATGTATGAATGAATTGCATTAGGTTTTATGTATATTAAAATTTTCTGAGTAAACTTTGATGGAAGCCAATATCCCAGACAAACTGTCTACCTTTTATGATAGATTGCTTGTAAAAATTACAACCTGTTTTTGAAAATAATATCTGACTGAACATTACATCAAAAGCAGCATCAAAGAGACCGTCCAAATGCGCTTTTAGAGTTTGATGAGAACGTGAAAAGTTAATAAATAAAAAATAAATTTTTCATGATACTTATTTATTGCCACTAACTGTGCTTTCTGTTACAGTGATTCACAAATTAATAGGCTTTGGTAGAAAAGTTGATAAACAATAGTGTATTGTTGTATGAGAGGTAATGTTTATGTTCTTTACCCAATAAAAACGAGCCATTGAACAACCTCTCGACGGCATATGTACTTATACATATTTGCAACGCACTATGGGGCACTCTGAGACACAATAATAACTTATAATAACGGTGTTCGTTATGCACTAAGCAGCTAACCAAAAGTAGTTACTAACATGTAAATGGTGAGCACTGGGAGCAGCATCATAAAGTTTCTATTATCAGGGGATAGACGCAGTAGCAAATTAGAAGTTATAATTAATGCTCTTTTGTGTTTTTGACTTGTGTGTATTTCAAACATGTAGAATATATTTCATTTTTCATAGACTAATGATAGTAGTAGTAGTGGCAGTAGCACAAAACATTATTAAAAATTCCCTCTGGATGTAAATACCTTATGCAATTTTTGTGTGTTTGAGAACCTGCTTTGAAAAGAGCTTAACAAAGCCAACTAAAGTTTGTTTTAAAATATCTTTGCAAAATATGAAGTTTTGTTGTGACTGACAAGTTCCTACTCTACTTAACTACTTTTTGAATGGAGTATCTGAGAGATAGCAGAGCTAGAGCGTATACATATTTAGTGAGGGAGATCATGATCATAAGCACATTCCATCCTAACTAAAATACAAGTTTCTTATCTATGCTTTTACATTTTACGTCAGCGTTTTCATTTTGGACTAGGTAATGGTTATTTTATACGTACTATGGAGGAAAGAGGTGAAATACCTAGCTGCCTTAATTATGTAGGGAAAATATGCCAACAATTTCATTACGGGTACAAACAGATGGAAACAAAATTCTGGCACAGGTATGGTATGGTATATGCCATGTTTCATAAAACTTGTTCGGAGAAAAAGACTATCAGCGGAATTCGGGCTACTTCTAGTTCTGACTACCCAAATATTAAGCGGATTTTTCATCTGAAAAATAAATGCCTGCATAAATACTACATGCTTCGGTATTAAAACGGTACTTCATTTGCGACTGGTTAAGGTAAACAGTCATAATTGCCACACGACGTAAAAACGGGGAAAATAATTCGTGGCAAGTGTTCTGGTAGACGCTATTAAAAATATGGCATTTCTGATCTTACGCAAACCTTTTTCTTTCCCTTGATGTCGTATTAACGGTTAGCCCAGTTCCCACGTAAAGTACATAAGTGGTGCTAGACCAAAATTACATATTATTACTAGTAGCCATGCTATAATTAGAATTAATTTGATCTCCGCGTAGTGGCATAACTTTATAATTTTACGTAAACCCCAGACACCTATACTTTGTATACCTAGGCATAAATGTGTCTGTCCATGTACAAAAATATATGCAACTGAGCAGTAATGATATTATGAGTTTTCAAATGATACATAAAAAGTACAGTACAATTTTGGCGACAGTAAAACATGAAAACAGTTGGCAATGAAGCGCCTTAATTCATACTACATTATACATACATTATACACACGGAAAATATACAAGGTTTCACGTTACCCCATAAAAGCTGTCCATTTATCGAGAATGGGATGTCTGGCCGTGGACAAAAATGCGTGTCAGTTGATGCTGGCAGTTGACAACTCTTCTGCAAGCGTACTTCCTCTCTTGCTGTGTATGTGTGTAGTAGTATTAATTTTGAGGTCTTTTTGCAGCGGAAATATCCGTCAAATTTACATTTTATTATCGCATTTCAAAGATATGGTTTCGGTAGTAAAACTGCCTATCCTATCATTCAAGATAACTCACCACATCAAATACTTACTTTATTTACTACCGCTATTTTTATGACGACAACACTGTATATGTCTAATCGAAAGTTTTTATCTTCTATTTACGTCTCTAACAATTTATTATTCTCGTTTCACAAGGAGTCGATTCAAAAACCAACAAGTATATGTTACACCAACACGTGTATAAAACGGACTTTAGTGTGTTGGGTGAAGGTCGCATCACATCTGATACATCTTAAAAGTCATTATAACAGTCAACTGTAGTGGCATCTTTTTATCCGCACCAACACACTCACGCCAAAATTAATTGCCCTGTGGAAGGCTACCACTGTGCTTCTCAATTTCAACAATATTTTATCCTCGGGTGATGTTCAGCAGATCTCATCAAAGTAAATGTTGCGTAACCGAATAATGCTCGCAGGAAGACACCAAATGTTTTTTTAAAGAATGGAAGTGATCTAATCCCCCTTCTAAATTCAAATACGCGCCCAACACCAAAAAGACGTACCGAGTACACAACTAAAATAAAGTGGAAATGTCAACACAAATAACGTTATCACCAAACGAGATTCTAAATACCTAAACGGGTTTATATATCAAATAGTGGGAGTTTAAAAGGAATGTAAAAAACAGTGGCGGCTTACTCAAGTCCAAAACGAGTAGACAAGTCTATACGGTCGGTCTGATGATGACGACGACGATCTTGAAGATACACAAAACGCTGACTTGTTTATAATGTTTCTCTTTTGCTATTCTCATTTATTATAAGTACATCAGATAGCGATAAAATGAGTCACACACAAAAAAGCACGAGCGTTCTATGAAAATATAATCTTGCCAGTGTAGCAGCACCGTAGTGGTGGCTGTTGTTGCTGCACTGTTATATGGACTTGATAACTTAAAAACAAGAATGAAAGAAGAAAGTTTAAAAAAATTAAGAAGTTTTTTGTATGGATGATTGTAGCCGATTACTACGATACGGCGTAGATGTTTTGACTAATGTGCTGATGAAGGTGATTGATAAGGCAGTTTGCAATTGTTGCCTTTTTCTCTGTACGACGGTTGTTTTCCTTGCTGATGATGGTGATGGCGGTGGTGTTTTTCGTCTGATCCTGCTGCAAAGAAGGCTCAGGCTGTAGTGGCATGAGAACCAGCAAAGAGCAACGCTTTTCCTTTCTGTCACGTAAAGTATGTTGTGGCGGTGCCTGTGGTCTGGTCGTCGACGACGACGACGGTGGTGACTATTACATGAGAGTATGGTTGAGTAGTAAGGTAAAGTGGGATACAACGACGTAAAAAACACAAAAATTATGGTGGTTACTGGTATTGACTACACTACAATAGAGTTATTTTTGCATAAAAGGTATGATTATTAGGTATTATCGTGTTCTGATAGATAGTTCGAGTTCGGGTGATGTTCATGCCAATATGCCACCATCGTCATACCACATACTCACAGAAATTACATGATGTCCTTTCTAGATAAGGTTTCAATACGCATAAGGAAACAAAGCAAGAAAAACGCCTTTTTGTAGGTATTCAGTTAGCAGAATT
>JAHZNB010004829.1:0-16440 GCA_027744295.1 Callyntrura guangdongensis
TTTATTTTTACCGCGGACCGAAAAATAAACTCAAGATCAAGTTATTATGTGGCCAGATTTTGATCTTCCATTTCAGCGATGTTGGTTAGAGAACCGGGTTTGGAAGCAGCATGTCCAACGTTCAATCCCACTGTCCTCCAAAATTTTTGCTATTTTTTAAAAATAACATTGTACACATAAAAGAATACTGTTTTTATGTACAGACAAAAGAGATATGGTAAAATGTGATAGTTGGCATACTAAGATCTATGAAAAACGATAATAAATGATCGCAGTAATGGCGAAGCGAACGAGAGATACACTTGTGCATGCGTTTGATTAATGCATAAAGCAACGGCTGTATGCCGTGGCAGCTTGATAAAGCTGCGCTGAGCTACATCACCCAAGGCGCTGGTCAGCGCAAGCATGCTAATTCCATTAGTAATGATAATACGAAATCCGTATCCGTTAATGTGCGTAACCGTATCCGTTTTCGCACAGTTTTGTTGTCAATGTGGAGTCTGTGTTTGTGCTAAGTAGCAAAGTGTTTCGAATCCCGAAATCAAGTGTATGCAGAAACATGTACTGGGAAAATAGTAGCCCTTATTTTTGGGAATCAAGGTAGCAAACCTTTGACGAAAAATTTCACCAATCTCTCTTCTATTTTCTGTTTATATTTATGAAAAATTCAACCTGGTCTAGTCATTGGGGATATTGTCATTTAGCAGAAAACCAAAAACTAAAATGTTGAAACTTATATCATTCAACGAAGTGCCTATTAAAATAAGGCTATACATGAGTTACAGCAAACTAAACGAAACTCATCCTCAAACGGAAAACGTTTTTGTGTTGAACAACACATTGTCCAGGTTGTGATTTGTGAGTTGCGGGTCACCAGGAAAACCAGCATTTCCATTTGCTTAGATTGTCAACGTGTACAGTATTTCAGTGTGGATTGGAACTTTTGCGGTGGTGCTGTTTGTGAGCATTGTTTTGGCAGCACTAGTAAGATCAAACATTTCTGGTTTACTTGAAAATGTATCCATTCAGATTTTTTCATTAATCAAAGTTTTGGTTGAACAAGGAGATCCTTTCCCACAAAACACTCTGGCAAATCACAAGACCAGATTTGTGGTGGCAGAGTTTTTGCTTGTAGGCATTGTTTTGAGGATTCACTGACAGAATCGCCAAGACCCAAATCGCCAACAAGAAAATTTCAATTAGGACAGAATCGCCAAAAATATTTTCAAATTAATTTTCCTTCATTTTATCGTTCTTGATACGTTTCCATTGAATTAATAGACATAACCAGAAGACCAGACCATAATCATAGACCAGAATTCCTGACTTTCGTATTGGATTTATTTAGTTTATCTTTAAAGTTTATCTTTTATTAACTACTGTCGTGCAATTTGAAAACCTACAACGTGTTTGATATCATAGTCAAAATGAGAAGGAAAATTTACTTGCTAACTAATGTATTATGGACAATATGTAACATTTAATATGAACTGGTGTGTTATGGCAGAACAACAGACAATGTAATGACTGATGCCTCTAAACACGTAAATAAAGTTCTATTACAAGTGAGCTCATTTATCTAGCGTGAAGTAGTAAATTTTTGGAGGTCAATATTTTGTATATATTGAAATTAGGCATCTTGGAAATATCGGAATGCCTTGGTGTGGGTCAACCATTCCTACTATTTATTTCTATTGTTGTTGGTTCTTCAATTTGTATGAAAAGTTTTTTTGAAAAGCTAGGTTTATCTAAAATTTATACGTTACCTTCTTGGGCGATGGAGGGAGTACATATTAATGTATTATTAATAATACATAATATTATCCATAATGCATTAGTTAGCAAGTAAATTTTCCTTCTCATTTTGACTATGCTGTCAAACATGTTGTAGGTTTTCAAATTGTACGTCTAAAAGTATACACGTTGTAGGGATTGTAGTAAAGATAAACTAAATAAATCCAATAAGAAAGTCAGGATTTCTGGTCTATTATTTTCTTATAACTATTAATTCAATGGAAACGCATCAAGCACAATAAAATGAAGGAAAATAAATTTAAAAAATGTTTTTGGCGATTCTGTCCTACTTGAAACTTTATTCTTGGCGATTAAAGTTTTGGCGATTCCAGGTCGTGGCGATTTAAGTTTTGGCGATTCTGTGTGCACACGGTTTTGAGTAATGCATATAAAAATACTAACGTTTACAATATGATCAAGTCAAAAAAAATGCTACCATTTGAGACCATTGAAGATTTGGTGGCAGACGTTACTCTCTACGGTAAACCAATCGGCATCTTTTCAACCTTTATGCCTATGTTGAACATCAACACAATAGTTTCCAAGTACCATTCTAGCACTCGACATAAAATTAGATTTACAGCAAACTTTTCATTTGGAAGACAAATTGTTGCGTGATTTTGATATAACTTTCAAAAAAAGACGTACTTTACATGCTAATCTTGCTCTCCGAAATGCAATTACCTGGTCTCAACTTCATCTGAATGTATCTGATCTGTATTTATCACTGGTTACAGCATTAGAGCCGGTGGTGAAAATTCAGTTTAAAACGCTAGTAAGGGTAGACATGAAATTCTAAGGTTGGCACATGTGCTTGATTCTGTATTTGGGGCAAGGGAAGATGAGGTATTTTTAAAAGTATTAACAGCTTGTAACAAAACATCCATTATAGTGCCAGAAGCCCTTGGTATGAAAATTAAGGTACTCGGTCGACAAAATCCAGAACTTGTTGTAAATCTTGGAACCGAAATCTATACAAATAATTCTGCCACAATACTGTTAACTGGGGCGATGTATGTTTTTCTTTTAGAACGAATTTGGGGATTGCGTCAATCTGGCATAATGAAATGGTGGCTTTATGCAGTTCAGTATGCAGTGATTCAAAAAGAGTTTTGGTATAACCCAAGACGTGCAGCATTAGAGACTCCTAGTATGCAAGGGAATATTCTTGTGATTTTTTCATTGTGGGCAATCGGACTTGCTGTGGCTTGTGTCCAGTTATTGGTAGAGAAAAGGGGAACTTTTTTGTGGTTGACAATGTGCAGATGGAAGATTACTACATCAATTTTTATTGTTTCTTGTTCAAAAATTAGACCATTAACCCGAAATGTCAGAATGTTTTGTAGATACGCTAACTTCTGGCTTCGGCTTTCTATTGTTCTTGCTGAAATAAACACTAAGGTTTTTGTATCGAATCGTTTAATGGATTGAAATTATTAGTTGCAGTATTTAAAAAACAAGTAAAAGTATCGTTGTCGTACAAAAATAAGTTAAGTGTAAGTTAGCAACAATGATATTTTTCCGTTTAGGGAAGGAAAATGTTTTTTGTGCTGCAAGATATATTGAACATTGCTTTAGTTAGCTTAAAATACCAGAATTTATTACAGTAAAAATTATTTAAATGGTATAGCCTATATTAGTTTACAATAAGTTACATGAAATTGGTAGTCGATCGAGCGCGAAGCGCGAAAAACGACTATAATTAGTTAAGCCACCTAAAGAGCCGAAGAGTCATCACTTAAATGATGACGAAAGACTTACTACTGAAGATACTCTCTGGCCAATCGAAGAATGCCCACAATTCAAAGCGGTAAAAATAAAATATTTTACGGCAAGTTCCCATTGCTAACCCCTGCTCGCTGCAAGGATATTTCCTCAGTTACTTCAAAGTTACATTTTGCGAAGTTGTCGAAGGGATGGATAGGAGGGACATGATGACTCTTCGGCTCTTTAGGTGGTTTAACTAATTATAGTCGGTCTTCGCGCTTCGCGCTCGACCGACTACCAATTACTCTAAGCCACCTAAAGAGCCTTGAGTCATCATCTACATGATGACCAAAGACTTACTACTGAAGAGATTCAAAGTAACAACGTCGCAAAATACTTTAACAATATAAGACATCATTTATTATTCAAAATGGCATCGGCATAATTACTTCGACTATAAATTTTACAATTGTAGAATTTAGCAAACACACAAGAGTTTTTGGACTACACAGCGCTAGAAAAAATAACATCTATATTTACCCCTGAGCGGTAAGCTTTACTTGTAGACGCGTGTCTATAACTATGGGTACCTTAAAGAGTTATGTCAATTTTTGTCTCCTCCAGTAAATTCTTCAACTACCGACTCAATGTCTGTGACGTCACAGATTTATGCGGCTTTTCAAAAGAGATAAAAAGATTGTTTTCATGCTGTCGAATAGCTTTAGTCTGAATATTGTAAAACTCAACTGCAGAAACAGGTCAAAATTTTGGATTCTTCACATATTTTTCCAGAATGATACCTAGTTGGCACACACCTGGTTTAGGAGACTTAAAATTTGATTTAATGAAAATTTAAAGGAGACTTTGCTGAATAACAATTTCATCTAATTTGATTAAAGAAAGAGTCTGGACACGTTGTCCACTCAAAAGAGCAAGTAAATCTACAGTTTTCAGTGTTACTTGTTTTAAACTAAAACTCCTGTTCTCAGGCTACGCCACAAATACGTCAAGCACCTGAGAAACGTCCCAAACAGTTTCATAACGCCGAAGCGGTGGTGGTTCTTTTCCCACTGCTGTCACGAATCGTCCCCAATAATAATATATCATCAAGAAAAATCACTGACATATATCCATTACCTCTTAAACGTTTAACGACAACACGAAGCAATTTAGTAAAAATTCGTGGAGCGGAACTGAGACTAAAGTGCAGGTATTGATACTCATATGTATTTCTATCCCATCGAAATCTTAAAAACTTTATAGATTTTTCGTGCATTGGAATCATATGGTGATGCAGTTTATACACTGATCAGGGTATGCTGACGTGGCTCATCGAAGCCAGAAATATGTGTCTCATTTTTTTCCCAATTGGTGAATAATTCTATTATTTTGTGTCAATAGCTTACGTGTTTCTAGCCATATTTTTCCTCCACACCCTGTGGTGGGGAAAAGTATATTATTCTGACATTATTAACACGTGTGTATAGTTTTTCTGTAGAATCGTAACCATTATTGTCGCCACGCGCTGTGGGCAATAATGAGGTCAACTAATAGAGTCTTATGAGCAACAGATGTGTCCTCATAATACTCAATGCAAAACTATACGTGAAAATTATGCACACTTGTGCACAATTTTCGCCTTTTATTTCCTCTCTCTCTTCCCTTCTTTTTGGTATAAAAACCAAGCCCTTTTGGATGGGCGGAATGGGCGATGAGATAGTCAGTCTGAAAGAAGTCTGATGGTCGCCGGGAAGGATTCACGGGAGCTCTGTCTCCCTGAATCATAAATAGAGAATCACGCGATTCCCTTAGAGGGAGAGAGAGAAACTTTCATTTTTTCTTGCCGTTGTTATGGCACTTTTATCGTAAACAGTACTTTCTGTTGGGAAACTATTCCCCCTTCTAAACCTCTTTTGTTATCTACATTTCTAAGTGATTGTTATTCAGTAATAAATCCTTTTGTAAATGATAATATCGGTATCTTCTGTGATCTTTGATGATTCATAACTATGTTCATCAGTGCATCCACTTCACCTTTCACAAGAACCGAGAGGAACGAAACATACTACTGCAGCCACCCTGGCTGTGACAGGCACAGGGGATGTACGCCCCGTACGTCCCCACAACACCACTATACACCAAATCATGGTTCTTTACCCCAGGGGCAGAGGGGTAAACGAACATATGGTACGCGTCTTTTAGGTAAATTTTACACATATAAATGCCTGACTCTAATAAACTAACTACTACTCGCCAGTCTTTCATCTTAAAGTGTTCATTTAGTACGTATTTGTTCAAAGGTTTCAAATTAATTACAAGACGATGTTTCCCATTCGATTTTGCGACGGGAATTACAGTGGAAATATATGTAGTTGAGTCTGATGGTACTTTTATAATTGCCCTAATGTTAAGAAGGTCGGAAATCAAATTTTTTACTATTAAACCATCGTTATATGTTAGTGCAGGTAACGTCGGAAGGGTTTCTTACCTAGGTGTACTCTCAAAATCTATCTTATAACCATCTATTATTGAAAAAATAAAACCATCGCTGGTTAAAATACTCCATTTGTCTTTAAATAATTTGAATGAGCCGGCGTTTTTTCTCACAGTTATTGAGCATTGCTGTTTGGTCTGGCACGGAATCCTCTGGGGTAAGCATTTCTTTGACCTCGATTCCAATTCCCGCCGCGGGCCCATGTTGGCGACGGGCGATTGAAGTTTAAAGTTGGCCTATCAAATTTTGTAGGCATTCCTCTACCTCAGGGTGAGTAAGGGCGGTAGCGAGTTGAAGCACTGAACCCGGTTGGTTTTAAACCTGTAGCTTCTCTCACTTCTTTCGCACAAGAGCTTAAATCATTTTCAAAAAAATACTTTCCTTGCTCAATTCTGGAGAAGCACAGTCCAACATACTCCCGGCGCAAGCTAGGTCTGATGCCATACCTTCTTCGTACATTAATGTCCTGAAAAAGCTACTGTCAGATATTTGGCACTATCCAGTAGGGGTTTCAAGATAAACAGGACGGTGTCGTTAGGAACCGAGGATATTAAATTCTCCATTACTTTCAGTTGAGCTACTTGGGCTCTTAGGATGTGCTGTTGCAATGTTTGCATTTTAATATCAGACGCTTTATCTTTCGGAGCGAGTCGATTTCATATGGGATAATTAACCGCAGGCACTACCAACGCTTCACAATTTTCAGGTGTCTTGTAGCTCTCCTTTCATTCTGAGATGGATTCTTTTGACGGAGTGTATTTTGAGATGGCGTTAAAGGCTCTTGCAACCACTGGAGTTGCAGGGGAGCCAAGCTCTGTTGGCGAAGTAAGTCCGTCTAACAAACCCAATATTTCTTCATTCACTTCACCGTCTTCCATGTCTGGATTGTAATCCATGATGTGTTTCACGTCCACTTGTGAAAAATTGAATGCATCGGGCGTATCATCTTTTTCTTCATCATGTTCTTGACTAACCTCAGGTGCTTTGATTTTTGAATTAAGCAGTTTCACTGACTCTGATAACTCTTTCAATGTTGAAGAGTGAACGTTAAGAATAGAGCTAACGGTTTCGTCTGAGCAAAAACACAAGAAGAATGAATGGTAAACAAACCAACTTTCAGAACTAATATATAAGAGTATAATTATTTTAAAATACTTTCGTTTATTGAGGCAGTTTCGTTTGTTGGCGGAACAGAGGCCTTCAAAATTGAGCTTGAGCAGTGAGCTTTATCAACGATTTTCGGTTTTGTCTTAACCATATTGCTATAAGCTATGATATTAGAAATTTTTTATCCCTAAGTTAACACTTAAAATGAAATTGTTAAATTTTTAAGATTTAGAATAGTAGTAGTAAATATAGATTTGATATTGCCTTTTAATTAACTTTTAACTTAAATCGAATCTGAGTCGTTTAAATGGAAGAGCTGAGTCCAAATAATAATTATTGCATGTAGCAATTCACCTTAAATTTGCCAATTATTAACTTAATTGTCGTAATAATAATATTAAAATCACATCTCAGTACTTGGTTGAATTCTCCGGCTACAGAAAGTAAACTGAGGAAATATCCTTGCAGCGAGCAGGGGTTAGCAATGGAAATTTGCCGTGCGGCAATTATTTTATTTTTACCGCTTTGAATTGTGGGTATTCTCCGATTGGCTAGAGAGTATCTTCAGTAGTAAGTCTTTCGTCATCATTTAAGTGATGACTCTTCGGCTCCTTAGGTGGCTTAAATAATTATACAACAACTAATTTGAGGACAACTCCAGTCAAACGAATATTACAAGTCAAATATTAACATGTCTTACCAAGAATGATTCCGTACTGACTACAGCTCCGAGGGTCGCCATTAGTCAAAACTAGGTAATTCGGACGTGCTGATCACGAATATGAAGTCAGTTTGCCGAAAAACTGACATTTAATAATTATTTAGAACCATTTAAATAACGACAAACGCGCGCGTTTGCACCTACGTATGTACGTATGCATGAATATCAACCAAGCACATCTTTCGCTGTCTACTCGCAACAATGTTGTAACATAATTTGCAATATTTGCAGCATGTTAGAATAATTTGTCATGCCAGTAATCATTATCCTGCAGGCAAAATGCAATGCCCTCCTCTTGCATATAAACCGAGTACAACAACATTTCTCTATTTTAGTTACTATATTCGTAACAACCAGGGATTACATGACATTTGTGATTGCATTTTATTTTCATACAGAATAAATATTGTATAATTTTAGTCCTTTTCAAATTGCCATTTAATTGTGTAATGTACATTGTTGAAATAGTTCACTGTTTGAATAAATGTTTGAATTTATAACTTGATAATCAAAATGCATACTAATAAGATTATACGTTGTTTACTTTTGCCTGCAGGATATTGATTACTTGCATGATGATAAATATTTCGAGTAGAGAGCGAGAGATATGGTTTGTTGATATGCATGCATACGTACATACGTAGGTGCAAGCGCGCGCGTTTGTCGTAATTTAAATGGTTCTAAATAATTAATAAATGTCAGTTTTACAGTAAACTGACTTCATATTCGTCATCAGCACATCCAAATTACTTAGTTTTGATTATAATGGCGACCCTCGGAGCTGTGGTCACTTCGGGATCATCCCTGGTTAGTTTAAACAAATGTCCAAAAAATGAATGCATGTGTGAAAATAAAAAAGGACAATGACATTACAATAAAAATTAGTAGCGGAGCGAAAAGTTAATAAAACTTACGAGTTTGTTATATTCAAATTTTATTTGAGTGCATCATTGAATTGGTTTTCAGCCTCATAAGAGTTAAAATCAAACAAAACAAACACTGCTGTGATGTTTTGAAATATTTACCAGGGAACTATTGCAGTAATTGTGTAATAAATTATTTGCACTACAGTTTGTCTTAAGGGTTTAACACATACAATACCTGAATGTCGTATCGTCGTGTTGCCCTTAAGCAATGGAAAAGCTCGTGTATTGATTATTTATAACAATTGCTTTATGAAACACAAAGTACACTGTTACTTGTACAGCCCTTTTAAACAAATTGCTTAAAAGATTTTTAAACTAGCTGAAAGTAGTTTTGTTTGTTAAATAATATTAGAATATTGACAGAACTTTGCACCAACTTTAATAACGTATTTGCTAAAAGGCATTATTTGTTTCTTATGTCCCTTACGCAATGTCGTTAGTATGTAAATTGCAGAAAATGGCAGGTAAGATATCGAAATACTACACTTTAAAAAATACAAATTCAAAAGAATCAAGTCAACAGCTAGCTTAGGTTGTATTTAAAATCAATCGTTTAGATAACAATACTCCTGGAAAAAGATAGTGATAGTTGTAACACAAGAGCTCTATTCCACTTAAATTAAATCTTAACTATAGGTTATGTTAAGTAAAACATAGGTTAAATGTAAAAACACTAGGCAACGGCCGATTAGTTTTGTTTATTTGACCGAAAATGGTAGCACCTTAGAAGGAAACGTATGTTAGAGGTAAACTATTCAAAAAAACCTGAAAGAAAACTTACAGACTTCTGTTTATTCTGTTTATTAGTTTAGTTTATTAGTTTATTCTGGTTTTTGTTAACAACCTGATTGACGAATATTACAATAAATAGATCGAAATTCAATATTTTATAAACGTGGTATTTCAATGTAATGACGCGACAAGTCTATTCAATTCTCGACGTAGCCATTATTTGGACGGACTTAAATAAAGCTATAATTTCAATGAAGCATCGTAATGTTTTTTTCAGATGGGTTTGTATTTACTTTAGATTTAAGCAAAATAACAAAATAAGGTGGAAACGTCATATGACTAACGTTGAGACTCTGAGTTTTCTATGGTGGGTATTTTACTAGTATTACCGTCCGACTTACCAATTAATTTATTACAAACCAAACTAATTCATTAATACGCAGCAATTAAACGGAACCGTGATATAAAACGGATGCTAGACAGAGTCCTAATCAAACATTTAATTACAGTGGCATTCGAACCCGATCTCTTCTATATCAAGGTCAGCTGTAGTGCTAGTTTCAACAGAATGCGATGACGCATGAGTAGGTGTGATATTATCTTAGTCTACACAGGGTCCAACACCTTGCTGAGAAATACCGGTTGGATGTTTGTCATTGATTTGGCAAGATGCGTCTGATTTTATTAGTTCGCCCCGTTTCTCGAGATGAAGAGCATAATCCGCACGAATATTGCGTGGGAGGTCAGCCGTGATATGGAGTTCAGGGTTCAAGTTAGCACGGTATCCAAAAACAGTATCACGTTCACGATAGGTTACAAAACATACACGTACCGGTCTGCAGTTATTGTCGGACAAAGTGCCTAGTCGGTACGTAATGCGTGGGAAAATGGCGGTATTACAAATTTGCTTGATTACGGCGCACACACTACCGTATAGCTGTCGAGGGGATTCACTATCACAGTCAGCCAGACCCAAAAGAAGTACATTTCTTTCAAAAACTGCTTTGAGCATGTCGTCTATTTCGTTATCATGTACAACTGGATTTCTTTCAAAAAATTTGTTGCGTACTTCTACAGCGAACATATTCAAATTTTGATTGATTTCAAATTTCTCAAAGTGAGATTGGAGTGTAGATAGCTGTTCAACAGTAATTTTTGGGCTTACAGCTGGTTTCAAAATGTGTTGTAGCGGCAGTTGAAACATCGTTCCACAGCTAAGGCGGACACAAATTCTCTGCAATACGTTCCATGAGCTAATAAATTTTCCAAAAATACTTTTCTTAGACGCTGAGTTTAAAATTTTAATTCTGGATGAGTTTTTCTTCTTGACTTGCATCCAAATGACCTCCACCACAAACGCCAGCACCGAAGGTAAAATCCCAAGTGGCAGAATAATAAACACAACTTTTATGCTTCCTGCCAAATTGGCTGCCTGGAAGAATCGAGACTTGACAGGAAAATCCATAAGCATTCCTGAGAATTTGTAGTACTTTTTAGTGTAATGTTCATGCCAACCGATAATACCGGATGAATAAAGCGCCTTCATTTTGAACAGAGCCTTCAGAGGCACCCGTCCAAACCATACGAAAGACCAGATCTCACTAGCCAACACCTCTTTCCCAAACGAAAGTGGTGAGTGTTTGTACCTTTCGTATTTTAAATTGTATTCTTTTTTGTTTTTAAAGAAATTCTCCTCTTCGACAAGTACAGCTATCTTTCCCAATTTTGCACAGTTTGGAATTTTATTTGAAAAGGCAGTAGCTAAGTCATCCCAGTCTTCAAACGGCAAAGACGCGTCAATTATTCTGGTGTTGTTCAAAACATAGACTTGGCTTCGGGATAAATGGGATGAATCATTGCAGGTGTACCTCCAGTAGTTCCTATAAAAAAGAAGTTGGTAAGTCGTCGTCAACAATTACAGAGAAAATTTTATATTAAAGAATACCCGACATACGTAGAAAATTCTCCCCATTGCTGTCTATTATACAGATAATTGATTTGCGATTTGTAAACCACAACTTCATTTTCCATTTTCTTGTTTTCAAGTGGATTTTCACCGTCGAAGTTCACCCTCCAATGGATACAATGACTTCCGCCATTAGTTTTTAAAGCTTGTGATTGCCTATAGGTGTCATTGTCAGTATGATTTAAGTGATATGTACTTTGTAGAATTCTCGAATAAACTTGATAAGTGTTGTGGACAAGCTGACCGAACTTTGAGAATGGAACAGGTGGAATAGGACTAACAATTTTGGTGATGTTATTTCCTTTGTAGGCTTCACCCAGAATCATCCCGAATAATATCGAAACGGCAACAATAATTCGGACACTGGGATACCGCAAAACAAAATTTTTGTCGTTGGCGTTGAACCAAGGCTGCGAAATCAAGCTCTTTCCGGTTGCTATTAAGTATCTGCCAAAGAGAATCCAATACAAAGGCCTTGTTTTTCGCTTATCAAGCAATTCCAATTGCACAAATCTTTCATCGAGTACAATGACGGATGTTAGAACCAAGGCCACTCCAATAACTTGAAAGAAGATAATAGTGCACCAGGACGCGATGTCATATGACGCCACGAGCTGCACAAATGGAACGTTTCCAATCTGCTGACCACAAGCTACGAACAATATGTCAGTTCGATAAACGGGAAAGTGAGATGGCTGGTTGGGATCAGTTGACCAGTACCCAATAGATGGATATACAGCCTCTTCAAGTAACTTCACGCGTGAAATACGAAACTTAGACTTGCTTTTGTACGATGCGTTACCCAAAACATAATACAGCAATCGTTGATTCACCAGTCTACGTTCCAAAGACATTGTCAGTTGCTCGAAAAAATCGGGCGTATTGGGATCCTGTGGATACAATACGAATCGACTTTCATCTTGAAGAGCCCTCATGTTTTCTGATAGTATCCACGTTTGTTTTGTTTCGTCGCTGTGTATCCGGTGAAACGACTGATGAAGCAACTCAATGTTCTGTGCGACCTTCTCGCAAACAACCACTTCTCCCACCGAATAAACGTCTTTTTCGTCATCATTGCAGTCATGGCAAATCACCGTTGTTTCGCTTATGCGACAATTTTCCGTTTTCCAGTGTAGCAATTCCCAATGTGCAGTCGGCCATGTGTAATATATTGAATAGTAAAGATAGGCGTAAATTCCATTTGCCCATTCTGTTTTCCCGTAAAAGTTAGCTTCAGCGACGAGAATGTCATAACGCCACCTATTTTGAAAATTGCTTCCTATTCCTTCATATAGGTAATGAAAAAATTCACGACGTGATTTTATCCAAAACTCATTGCTGAAATACGCAAAGCGAAAAAATACGCCGTTATTTGACACATGATAGAAATGTGACTCAAATGGCATTTCATGCCGCTGTTGTTTTTCTCGTGTCCCTTCGTTGATCAAAATATCGCTTGCTTTGGTTGGTGGATGAAGATAAACATGAGCTTCACAGGTCCAGGGTCGTGCTCTAAAGGTGTTATCCACTTGATTTCCCCAATTTTCCTTTTGCGAGTAAAGTGATGTATTTCGAAGTATTGAGCCATTTTTCCACAGGAAACACCAGAGCTTGAGTAAAGTTTTCAAAGAAGACAACATCATATCGAGAGAGTACAATAGGTGCCACATGATGTCTATGGAAATCGCGACCTTCGAAGTTGATAATATGCACCAAACAATTTGACAATGGGGCAATGTAGTCTACAAAATTTTCTGGTGTCCTGTCTTCACGTTGCGCGCGTTGCGTAAATTTTTTCTTTTGATACTGAGAGTACACATAGCTGTTGTTGCTGCTGTATGCAGAACTAGCATTGGATAAATAAACGAGAACCGTGAGCAGAATGCTGTTGTAAATATAAATCATTTTCAGTTCCCACCAGCGCAACATCTTAGCTCGTGCGTATTGACATTGACTGTTTAGACTTAATAGTTTATTTTTACACTTATTTACTTTTAGTTAAATATTTTTTGGTTAATTTTTAGTTTGGTGTCATCTCCTGTTATCTGTGGTTTAACTAGTTTACTCAGAAACCTACCATAAACACAGATAATGTACATAAAGACAATAACAATTTTACGCGAGGTATGATAAACTAAGATTCCAGAAAAGTTCCACCTTATTCCCTTCCAAAGTTCCATGTTATTTACATTTAGTTAGAGATTTAAAACTATTTCGTGTCACAATTCCAACCTAATTGATGCCATCTTAAGCATCGTAAATGACAACAAAATGGTGCCAATGGAATTTTTTAGTTTCTACAAAAACTGTTTTACTTGCGCGAAAGATTATAATATTTCGTAACACGTTTTGTTAAGTTTGGTAATTATATTTGAAGAGTATGGATCCAAACACAAAAAATATCACCACAACCCATTGAGTCTATACATGCAATCGTATATGTAAATTCCTTGTTTGCACAATGATGATATGTTGTTGAGTTTTCTAAGTTATAATGGAAACCAAGGTATGGGCTAAATCAAGCATATTTAGTAATGTTTTAGTACGAGAATTAATGCTTACAAACAATACAAAACTCGGGCACGATTTTATAACCAATGGATGAGTTGGGATTGGGCTATATAATGTCTAAAAATATGGATTTGGGTACAAATTTTAACGAAGGATTCAGTTTGTTTAAAGTTTTCTTACCAAAGTTTTATAGTTTAATATTTCAAAGTCATAGATCGTATCTCGCCATATTCAAATCAATATTGTCCTATAGTCAGAGCAAAGAAAAGGGCTCTCACTGGCCCGTGATTTAAAATGTAGATTATTTTTAAACATACAGACGGAATGAGAACAGGCAAAGTACATTTTCTACTACTCATATCGCATAAAGCTTCCTGATATTTTCTTTCTCATATGTAACAGGGAAATGAAATGACCAGCGGTAAAAATTAAATTATTTATCAGCACAATCCAATACGATGGTAAAAATACTAAAAAATAAATCAAGTGAATAATTGAAAAGTAAAAATTTCTTTTGATGTAACCAACTTCCGTGTATTTTTTACGGAACACACTTTCGTGCTTATAATAGCTTTTCAAAAACGTTTTTATTGAAGTTCTCTGCTTTACTAAGTTTTGAATTTCTCTGTGTATTTAAGTTTTTAATTAATTTAGAGTTTGTAAATTGTGTAGGATGCTACAATGGTAATTTTGGTCCCGAGGCAGTCGAGTAACACAATCAAGTGAAAAAAAAACTGGCTTGTAATGTGCTTCATCGAATTTTTAGTATAACTATATTTAACCAAAGAATACCAAATCAATATTACTTATCAACTAAAAGCACAGTCACGTTCACACACTTTTAAATGTTGAGTCGTTTAACTTAAAAATAGGATATAGGGTAGAA
The DNA here is from genome assembly GCA_027744295.1 of Callyntrura guangdongensis. Taxonomy (NCBI): domain Eukaryota; kingdom Metazoa; phylum Arthropoda; class Collembola; order Entomobryomorpha; family Paronellidae; genus Callyntrura; species Callyntrura guangdongensis. The sequence goes on from JAHZNB010004829.1 coordinate 14,845, forward strand.
GGTATAAAAGGTTGATGTGCAGAAGTTAAGCGGGGGTAACAAAACTTTCGCATAGAATACTACCTTCTAAATCGTCAACCCACAATCAAAGTCGCACAATTCTACCTAAAAACTATCAGTAAAGTCCTCTCTCTAGTTCGCTACACCCAAAGCGTAAACTTTTTATTTTGTTCTATAGAAAATGTAAAACTGTTCTTGTTACGGTATCAAGAATGTTTGGTTAACTTACAAGACCAGTCGGCAGTGCGCTTTTGGAAGTATATATCGTTTTCAGTTTTTAATTATAAACCAACTTGTCATGATCTAAACGTTGGTATTTGCTTACACATTTTTGAATATAAGTTTTTCGCCAAATTTTTATTTGCAATCACTGAATACCACCACGTATGTCTTTAGCTTGATATCGCCTTCTGTTGTCTCATATTACTCCAGTTTCCAAAGGAACAAACGTTTTTGACGTATTGAGATAAGGAAGCGACAAGGAATGAATCCAGAAATGCTTTATTTTGAAGTTTCTTCTTCGCTTAATTTAAGTTAGAAAACCAGTTCGTGTCGCTACTCCAAAATAATTAAAACCATCCTATTTTTTCTACACTTCAAAATAGTTGGTTGTCGTGACAAGAAAATTGTTTTTCTCAAAAAAGTAATTATTCTTTGTTAACACGACAGCTTATATTCTCTCAAGTATTGTTGCTGACACTTCAACTTCAGTCGGCTATCGACGCCGACTGTTTTTATTTATATGGGGTATTGTGCGACAAGTGAACAACAAATACCTGAACAGCAGTAATTTTCGCTGTCAGGATTGAACTCGTTTCAATATACTCGCATGGTTGTAGTACAACAGTATAAGCTTAGTACTGTTTTCAAGACTTGTCGTACAACCATGCGTTCAATATTAAAACGAGTTCAATCCTGACAGCGAATAACATGCAGCATAGGAACTGTTGTGCAGATATTTTTTGTGCAGCTGCTGCAAAATACCCCATATAAATAAAATCAGTCTGCGTTGACAGCCGACTGAAGTTGAAGTGCCAGTAACAGTATGTTGTCGAACTATTTCCTTAAGTGTGTCATTTGTTGAGTCCATTGGCGTATTTTAGAAGGGGGAACCGGGGGCACGTGCCCCCCCAAATGGCCGGCGATAAAATTTTTTTTAGAGTATTTCGGTAAAATATCGATGGCGCTACGCGCGCTTTCTTGCTTTCATATTAATTTAATAATCATTTCTAGACATTCTCGGATAAATAGAAAAGGGGAAACCAAACTCTTTGACCATCTTGGTAAACAAATATCACGTAGTAATGTGAATAAATGTGCTCGCAAAGCATTTATATCGGCGTTGTAATTATACGCCACTGTAGGGATATTTTGTCTGTGGAGAAGAATGCTAGCCTTTAAAATCGAAAACGTATTTCCATGTCTTACAACATTTTTGACCATTTAGAAGTAAAAGACTCTGTATTAATATGTAATGTTAACCACGTTGTGAATTTTACAGGCGAAATCAGATTGAATGTCATGAGAGAGTCAAGTTCTTGTGCATATAAGGTCAAATTTTTCTTCCAGCAACATTTACATATCACTATGTAAGCC
>JAHZNB010004830.1:0-20296 GCA_027744295.1 Callyntrura guangdongensis
AGTTTTCACATTTAAAATTTCGCATAATTTTGGGCTACTGAATGACAACCAGTGTTTCAGCGTAATGTAAATATGCTGCCCGCGTGTGTGGTTACATTCTACTGTACTTGATTTATAGGTAATGAATTTTCGCAGTTGTGCTTATAAAGATGTCGCATTTGGATTTGGCTAATTTGGTGTTTAGGCTACTATAGTAGTTCGTAATTGGCTTAATAAAACAATTTTCATCTGGTACCAGTGCAGTACGGGTACAGGAAAAATATCTTAATCTGTGGCAGTATAACGTATTGGTGATTTCCTCTGTTTAGAACCCAATTTTTTTGATGATACACACAATGGTATTAAATAAATGCATACCTACTGCGGGAACTGACGTTGTTCTCAAAAACTAGCTTGCATCAGTCGTCAGGTATGTTTTGGGCCGTATTATGCCGTATTATGGGAAGAAAATTACTTTGTTTCAGACTCCGTTTTCGGTATGGTGTAATTAGACTAACCATAAAATTCATTTTCAACTGCATTGGTCATATTTTCAAATAAAGTCGGTAGGCACTAATGCGAACAAAATTATATTAAGCTTTATGACTATCATGATTAGACAATTAACTAGATAAGCTAGACGTATGTGCTATTGTAAGTAAAGTTTTGACTCAGAATGTGAGTATGGAATGGAAATGAAATTGTTTTACTGCAGCTTCGAAATTTCGTCTAGGGTAATAATTACAGGTAATACGTGATGTAATTGCTATTTTCAGTTACACTTTCTCAAGTCGAAGGTCTAAAGGAGATTAAAAAAAGTTGATCAGCTTTGTTTATGATGACTTGAGTTTTCGACCACTTTACCGATGAATCTTAATTCAGCATTTGTCTAATTGGCTGTCTGGATTGAAAATATGGAAAAATCGTTGTCAGTCTGTTTGTACTAAAATATTATTCCAAATCCTGCATAAATTCAAAATTCTCCTGAAAGTCCTAGTACATTAATTTTATTAGTCATTCATTCATTTATTAACTATTTTATAAAATATAACTTATTGTTACATTGTCAATTTTCAGCAGACTCTTCGTCACATTATTATTCTGAGTGTTATTTTTGTTTAAAAAAAATAAATTTTGTGTTTAATATGCAATAATGGTTATTAAGTTCAGTTTTGGACTATCGTATTGCATTTAAGCGAATCTATGCTGTAGGTGTAATTATATTTTTTATATCCCCATTATCTACCTGTGGAGTTCGTTCNAAAAAAATAAATTTTGTGTTTAATATGCAATAATGGTTATTAAGTTCAGTTTTGGACTATCGTATTGCATTTAAGCGAATCTATGCTGCAGGTGTAATTATATTTTTTATATCCCCATTATCTACCTGTGGAGTTCGTTCATTTGAATGCATATGTATCAGTTATTATGACGTATTATGCTCAAAGTATGGTCTAATAAATTGTAATTAGCTAAAGATTTTCCTCAGTCGCTATTTTACTACCCATAATGACCCGTAATTTGTAGATAAAAGCTGGAACACGAGATGGAAAGTATATAGTATGACGGCTACCCGAAAAGATAGCATCTGATTGACTGGTTGATGAAGGCTTTTGAAATTGTGCCTGTCCGTCTGCCACGGCACAACATGCATTCTTGCATTCAATCGAAATTGTAATTCCGATGCCCTTTTGTACTATGTCGTCGTCACAGATAAACTTTATGGAACATAGCAGATGGCAATAAATATGATAACAGTTAAGTAAATGTTTAAAAAGTTTTAAACACAAACGAAACTGTCAAAAATTAGATCTCAAAATTATTCACATACATAATATCATGCTTATGATTACTTTAGCAAAATTGGAATCGCAAAAAATCTTTCAAAAATCTTCAAAAAAATCTTTTCTGTTGCTTATTCTTTTCTATAGTTTATTCTGCAGTATGTTGACATAATTAAAAGCAAACGGCCAGAGCAACTTCTCCAAACAATAGTCAATAATTGGATACCTATTATACACACCTACATATATCCAAACATATGTTGATAAACGGTGCAAATCTGTGTAATATAATCGTTCTTATTAGGTTGCCGGGAGAGAATCATCCAGATCCAGGGTACCTATTGTAGCTGTGTGATTTATGATTTATGATAATAATAAGACGTTCCACCATTTTATGAAAATTGGTAGAAAATGGACCTAGGATAATTTATATTGATCAGTAATAATGCATATTATATGCATATTTTGTTTTTTACTACGACCACATATTTACCTTGTTTTACGTTTGCAGATAGATGGCAATCAAAGGCAAATCAAGGTATAAAGCCAATAAGAAATGTACATACTTTACATAGCATACACAACTCATATTTAAATAAAAGAGCATATCACGCTAAATCATTAAAAATGATTTCAGAATTTATCGACCTTCAACTCAGTGTTTGCATTGAACAGCGACCAGCTACAGATTATATCCAGAAACGCAAACATTGCATTCAACCCATTTAAATTTACGCTGTTTCACCTCATTGTTTTGATCATTTGCCATGCTTCATCTGCTTCACATTGTTGATTTTTCGTTTTTTTTTAAATTTTACATAATTTATACGGGAATTGAACAAAATTACACAAAAATGGGCTAATAAACGCATTTAAATCAAAGCATTAGCTCATTTAAACCCCTCTTATATTGTAGCAAGTTGGTACTACCAACCAGGTCGTATTTTCGGGGTAAATGAGCGATTATGATGATGACTCCTCTTGTTGTCTTATTTTATCTTACGTGCCAGTGCCAACTAGTCTGCAAAGCAAGCAAGATCCCTTGTCCCATACCTCCACTCATCCACTTGTTCAAGTTTTCGCTTCACCGTCTTCATTGTTGTATCCGCGTAGTCGACAGTCGGGCAATGTAATATAGCTACATTAGCTTATGTCATACGCAAAAAAACTAGAGCAACTTACATTTTTTATGACCATGTTGTTTCCTGTATATTATTCTGTTCCATGCATAGGTGGTAATACCTTTACTTCTTTGGATCTCCCTTGTAAAAATGGTAAATTGTTAAGAAAGATACTCACTGCCTTCTCATTTGGCTGTTAATAAAAGCTGATGTTACATGCATTCATTCTTCATTGTTAAAACTCAAGACATTTCCATGTATAACATAATATAATATAATTATTAGCAATATAATATCTACCACCAACGTATAATGTACATACCTATTAGCATTAGCACTCCCAGGTTAAGATTACATGTACAGAAAAAACAGAAACGAACGTTTATGCTCCTCCAACTATTTTCAGCTTTGAATAGCATTTAAGCCTTCCTCACGACCCACGACCATTTGGCTCTTTTATTTAGCTTCCTAGAAGGGCCAAAGGGTAAGTGCCATTCATAAATCTGAGAGTAATAATGGGTGTCAGTCATTAATTTTAATCGTTCTAAGGTTGTTTTTATGGGATATGTTTCCAAAGTTCATGCAGAAAGAATACTTACACATACGTTTGTATGGACTAAAACCATGTTTTAAGTATCTCGCCAAAGAAGAATGAACATTAAAAATAAAAAATACAACTTTTACCCTATATTCCCTATATTATTTCTATTTTCTTGAGTGTCGAAATCATATGTGAGTGTGTGTAATAAAAAGGTATTAGCATGCCGTTGAAGATTAGAGAAAAGAGTCGTTGTTCCAAATTTAATTAGCCCGTTTTATTTGCAAATAGCAATAAAAGTTGACTTAGGGAGATGTTGAGTATTATACAGTTGAGAAGTAAGGTTTAACCTTCAAGAACCCTTCTCATTAATTTGGTTGTATTGCCAATCATTATGTGGGGCCTGAATATTTTCATTGTTGCCCAAAATTTAACAATGCTAATAATCGTTTTTCTTAAGTATACTCATCTCCGAGCCAACAGTAAACGCTAAATTTGAAGCATTGTTCTGCAATCGTAAACTTGGTTTTAGGGTCGAGCTGCAACTACATTGACAAAAGTGGACTGGTTTTAGCCATTGTCTGACAGCAGCAGTCAATTTTGTTTTTACTGAAAACAGAAAAGTAGGATTTAGTGGACACAAAATTAATATCTCACCTCTGGCGAAGAATTCCTAGTTGGTGAGTCCTTTTCTGGTGGCAATGCATGGTTTACTAAAAGGCACTTGTGTTGCTCACTCACTGCGCTTGTTTTCATCTCATAAAAATGAGTAGAACTATCTATTCTGTAATTTACAATTTTTTGAGAATTCTCGACAGAATCCTGTCTGTGACTCATTAGTAAAACAGAAGCTAATACGTATGTAGGTATACTATATAAAGTATAGTACCTATATACATACACAACTTGAAATATGTACGGCAGGGTAATTAGAGATGTGTGTTTTTAAAGTATAGCAGTCCAGCACCGTGCTCATGTGTGTCGAGCCGATAAGAGAAAAAAAGAGATACCATCTCTCAAAAAGCACAAACAAACCTACTACAGTAATGGATTCAAATTATGTGTACTGGAATACAATTGTTAGGTAATTTACTGGAGACAGCCAATTGTAATGAAAAAGGTGATTATATTTTCCCAACGAAATATAAAATGGTGAATAGGACAGTTATGGTTATGACGTTAGAGCAATTAGTAAATGCCCTAATAAAAATCATAAAACTGATGAGCCCTAACGAGTATTTTTACGACATGCAGCTATTGGAAGTTGTAAAGTACCAAATGTCACGTTATGTATATTTTTGTTCGTCAGTCCGTGAACATGATATTAAAGAAATCATGGTACACCATGCTCGGTTTTTAATCGTATTTTTAGGATCGTCACAGCCATACATACATACAGTACGACGTACGACGACCAGTCTATTTTAGGAATTATGGATAAACACACATGTTGGGACAATAATTATAAATTACGCTTCATAATATAAATCCATGTCCAGTTTGCAGTGCTAACTGCAGACTCGTTTATATTTTGCATAACATTTTAACTTTGGCTACTTTTTTATAATCCAATTGCATCGAAAATATATTATTACTATTACATTCATCCATATTCCCAATATATACCAGGTCTGCATATTTGTGAAGTCAAACAAAGCACCGATCCCATTTTCATAAACAATCATCTAAACGAACACAAAAAGGCATGTGTTAGATACCTGTATACTATATACCCATACGTTATATCTTTATGTCAAGCAATCTAGAAGTTCTTGACACAACATGTGGGCACCACCACCACCACCGTTTTTTACATTGCATTGCATTTTACCTACCTTGCATATCTATCCATACCCAAGTAGTGCACCGAAACAATAACAATACTCGTATTTACATTTCAAGCAAAGAAACAATTATGATTTTTTACAAAGTAATACTGTTTCGGCAAGTCCGTCCGGCATCAACTAATTCCCATTTACCAAGCTTGGCTGAAAAAGAGAGTTATTACGTCGGCAAAACAATATTTTCTCCTGCACTTACCACCGTATCTGTTTCAGCACCAAAGCAATGCAGTCAATTTAATGTAGGTAAGTCTACACTGACATATATACTATCTAGGTGGTGGTAGGCATATCCCCGTTATTATCTTTACCGTGTTATTTGCTGCATTTGCTAGGTATGGATATACATATAAAAAATATACTTCGTAGTAGATATATCACAATGTGTAATTTTCTTGAAAAGCTAATTTTCTGCAAATGTTTTGTTTATTGTAATGAGGATTATTTTGCTCCGTATGTGATTAGAAAGACGTGTAAATAGAATTTAGATTATGTGCATAATTTACTGACGTTATTTGTCTGAAAAGACGGCGCTCTCTTTACTGTCTTTCTCATGCTAACCTGAGCATGTGCGCTATCTTTGTCGGTTAGCGTGTACAATTGTGAATGTTGACGAAAATGTATATTTTATTGGATTGAGAAACTCGATTATGAAACTGGACTGGAGTATACATACATTTTTAATGTACGCGCTAAAACGAAATTACAAAAGAAAAATACATTTCTTTCGTCGTGGTGCACTCATTGTTCTGAGTTCTGACACTGCACAGCAGACGCTACGTTACGGACTACGGGAAAATGGGTTGAGTGTGTGCTCCCTGGCAAGATTCAAACCAGACAGAGTGTAATAATAAAGGAACAGTAATAATAATGAAATGGAAAGGGGCTGAAAATGAAAAGCGCAACTTGAGCTTCACGCGCTTGCCCCCTCCTTCTTCTTTTTTTCCACATTGGTTCGTTAGTTAGTTAGTGGTACATCAGTAATATTTGTTGAAAGATACGCGCAGCGCAGGAAAATCCTAATTGTCGATAATTACCAAACATAATAATACACTCAGTGGTCATGTCAGTGCTAACTAATCCTCAGTCTACAATTAAGGAACCTTGGAGCTTGAAATGTGCTCTAATTTAATTACGTATTCATATCAAGTTCCTCAGTTGCACTTGTGCGCGTTTTTGTGCACATGTGAAACTTGCCAGGTACAGCAGCAACATGCACGTAAAAACTAATACACAAATTCATGTATCCCCAGAAAGCTTAAGAGCTGGGATGGCGGAGTACCCCAAGAAATAGATTAACAAATTAGCGTGCAATGTACAATACGAACATGAGTTTGATGCTTAACATTTTGTTAACAAGTCTATTTAAGTTATTAAAACACTATAATAATAAGAATAAGTAAGTTTGTAACATTGAATACTGTAAATTTCAGGAATGCATAATCTTCCCACGTCTAATTTAAGACGCTTGGGTTTAGTTTCAACCATTGTTGCTCGCTGCACTACTGACAGTAAAAAACTTTAATTGTTCGGAACTGCACGAACGAACGCGCTTACGTGTAAGTTGTAAGTGAAACCTGTACGCTTTGTGATTGAAAAATTATCAAGTGAACATATATGTAGTTATAATGTAAATTAAAGGAACAATTTTATGCGGTAACAACTTCTCTATTTGCGTTCTAGTAGCTGCTTACCATGAGCTTACATTTTATTATCATTACCCGTTAATTGACATGCCTTGAATAGATACCAAAAATTCTCCCATACATACTTCTACAATTTGTGTGGATGGCTTTTATTCGTCGTTATTATATGTACATCAGATGTGCCTGTTTACACGAAGAAAATAACAAGAAGTTATTATGAACCTTAATTGGCTACAGTTTTCGCTAAAATTATTGTATTTCTTAATTATGTGACAAAGGGAAGTTACGTGTACCGACTCAACCCCTTCACAACAACAGCAACACATTTTAAAGTAAGCAGTCCGTCTGCTAGGAACATTTGAGCACAACGAAAGGCAATTAACTAGTTCATTCCAGAATTCTGATGACCTTACTGATAACAGTGACCATGCGATTTCCGTGCCCATAAACTCCTAATAATACACAGACAATGGAGATAAGCTGCGATAGCTTGTGAGAGATGAAAGAACGGAAAAATACACCCTGGTCATTCGTTTTGCACGGATAGAGCATAATTGCAGACTTTTGTTGTAAAGAGTATGTGTGCTGTTAGGCACATAGCACCAGCGAACCAGCACCAATTCAAACTCTAACAAGTTTCATGGAATCAGCACTTTCTTATTTACTACAGACACTGGATGTACGGGAAAAAAAGTAGGAGGAAAGGCCAATAAAGGGGAAATTAACTGGTGTATATATACATGTTGTTTTGATGGATGAACATAAATACACATACATCAACATCCATCACATCACATCATTTAATTGTGTTAGCATGATGTATACACGTACGTTTTATACATCATGTGTACATCACAGCAAACAACACATGTGAAGTTAATAATATTTTTATACGAAATTAATCGTTCCTCATCTAATGATACGTTTACGCTGGCTGGTAATCTAATTACAAACTCTATCTATATCTGGCACTAATTAACGTGGGCTGGGAATCGTAGATGTCTAATTGTGATTAGACCGTCGGCACCACAGGAGTCATCAAGAATTCGCATATGTGCAAAAATAATAATTATTATGGTGTGCAATTGATGTCTGATTCATGAAATGGAATAAATCTCTGATATCGTAAATTCTTGCTAGTTGATAATACATTTAGCTGCATGCACTAAGGAAGGATGAAGGAACTGAATATTCGTATATGTATATTTTCAGAGTTTTGCTTGCTGCGTGCAAAGTATGAGTTACTTAGCCACGCTGTGAGCACGAAATAGAAAGAAAATGGGGAGTAGTGAGTAGATGATAATAATTTATGAAGGCTCTGCTAAGGAAAACAGCATTTCAACAAACGGAAATTACTTTTATGAGAGCATTTCATTGTGGGTTTACAGTTGACCGTTGTAATATTATGTTTTTTTCTGCTTGTAAGAGGGAATAATCCCGAGTTTATTGTAGCATCAACTTTTGGTTATTTTAAAAATAATGAAAGAGCGAGAAAACAAATATCTAATGTTGTAATAGAAAACGGCTTCTTCTTGCCGCCAGTCTCCTATTTACAGTCAGTAGCAGTCCACCTGTGTGCAACTTTTCATTGCCTTTGTTTGTCGGAACACTCGGAACTCCTGAACAGGTTAGTAAGTAGTAACAGGTGATACAAAAGTACTTTATTAGTGATGAGAAGCGTTCATCATGTATCCCTTGAGTGTATCAATCAGAATACTTAACAAAAAATTTAAAAAAAACATATACCTATTAAAATGTCGTTTACTTTGCTTTTCGTATACATTTCAACGTCCGTTAAAAGAGTGAATGGGGGAAAGCCTTGCACACAACTTGCACGTATATATCATGCGACTCATCATCATCCACTCTCCTTCAGAACTTCAGCAATTAATTTCTCCGTTGTCAATTAATGTCATTCACGTACGTCTTGTCGCCTTGTTAATTTAGCTAATTTAAACGTTCAACAACAGCAACAGAACACACACGCACACATTAAAATACAATGCCGATTTCTGGTGATAAGAGGGATTTTCTCGAGCTTATTATGGGGGCTGTCATTAATCTTTACTATGTGAGCTCATTTACTAACCGTAATAGGAGATCAAAGATCAGCAAAAAATGCGTAATATATCGTAGGCACCTATGTACGGAACGTAGTAGGTACATCCTATTTTTAAATGAACACGATGAGCATCGAATACAAGATAATTTTAATAATGCAAATTGATTGTAACTATTACATTATCGTATTTTTTTGTTTTCCTTATCGGTACTCACACACAGCAAGCAAGCATCCACACATTAAAGAAATAACACATTATCCCTTCATCTTTTTAACGCAAAGTGCCTTCCCAAGGAGTTGTGAATTTTGTATGCCGAGACACACACCACCACCACACTATACATTACTCTGTCAGTTTTACAGTGCAAAATAATTCTATGCAAAATGTAAAAAGAGTAAAGGTAAAACTCGTAAGATATCGTGCAGTATGTCTTTAGGCTACTCTTCATTGAAAAACGTATGTAAACGCGTATATGGGACTTTCTCGAAGAGAGGGAACTTCTATGACTTGTGGTTAAATGTGAGCATTGTTGTTGTTTAGTTAGGTTACACGTGTATTCTTCATGTTTATATGCATGACCTAACACCACCATGATATGCATGCCATATACACATATCGCTACTTTATCTTTGCACATATGACCACGACTGCAGTGAATTTTGTTTTTCCCAAATGATAAAATACAAAAAATTAATTACGCCATTTTTTGCTTATTTGTTTGAAGATAATGGAAAGAAATTATATTACGCTATTTTGATATACACGCAGCAGGAGACCATTACATAAAAAGACATTTATTGTTAAAGAACAAGAGTTAGGAAAACTGCGATTTGCCTAATTGGACAATTATTGTTCCTGAAATTCGTAGAGAAAAATTGTTTAATTAAGTAGACAGCCTTGTCAATAATGATAAGTATTGTGTAGAAGATTGTATGTTAAAGTTGCAACCTGTAAACATGCTGTCAAATCTATTTTGCTGGTGCAAACACGTAGCATCTCGCAGTTCACTTTGTTCAATACCACATTTCGTGTGTATGAATTGACGAATCATGCATGCAATGTATGCATACATGCGTGATGCATGATGCATACACCTAACGTGTTTCCACTTAAACGTTCAGGTTTTCTGTTTTAAGTCCCTAATAGTCATAATTCAATGCAGCGGCACATATAGTGCTCATTTCAGCAGTTACACACATGAAACATCATTTTTTTCTGCGGTGGTGGTAGTGATCCAGATTACTACAATAAGGAAAAACTTGTTAATTGTGTTTGCCGGCAGTTTGTGGCGAATCACGTAATCTTTCCCTTTTTCATCCATATGTTTTGTTCATGATGTGATGATGATGAAGTAGAGAACGTTTAAAAATATTGACAATTTAGCGAGATATATAGTAGTAGACTGATCATAAATGAAAAGTTCCTCTAGAATTGATCTGACTCAATTGAGACTGAACGCATCATGCTAAATCGACGTGGCTCTTCTGTTTTATTGCATCCTTATTATTACATATTTTATGCATTGTATCATGTTATACAGCTACCCTTATTCAGTTAACCATGCATGCATACAATTGAATTGTACACGGTTGAGAGTTGTTCAATCACAATCCAAAGTAAAAGCACGTTTTCTAGATTTTCTTGTAAGTATATTATTTCATTTTTTGCAGCATTTCTCAATTGAGACTCATTAAGAAAAAAGGAGAATTATAATTTTTTACAGCTTTTATTGCACAGGTTGAAACAGAGTAATAAATTAGATTATTGCTGTTGTGCTGTATCATTGCTTTTATATAAGCTAACTTGTTCCTTTCTGCTTTTGTAAATGGGTTCGCAATACCTCAAAAGGAGGAAGATAATCTAACAAAACCAGAATCTACAGCGGTATTATATTCTTTTTATTATTATTATGATATTAGTTAGTACCTATCTATCTATCACTCTTGTTTGGAATGACGAATGTAAATTGTAAATGCATTTCGACTGTGAGAAGGACTGCGTAATTTTAGGGCAGCTGGTTTTGCATTATTAAGTTATGATGTAACAGGCCGAGTTAAAAAGAGGAAATTCCAGTGGTGTGTGGTATACTAAAACCCAAGGAAGCGATGCATGAAGTACATGCGTAGATGCTCACTAGTCATTAACATACAACAATACAACATAATATTTTGTACAACTTATAACAGCCGCATTTTAAATATTGTTCTTTTGCCAGTTGGATAACACGTCTTTTCGGTGGCGGCTGCTGCTGGTGGTGGTGCTGGGAACAGATATATCAAGATTGACCTAGAAGACTAGAACGCAGTTTTCTGCTTTTGCTGAGCCACCTACAAACTTACATGTACGAATGCATCGCATCGGATTTTGTAATCCAAGAATGCGAGTCTCCCTGTCTGTATGCACGTTTACGTAGTAGTAGTAGTATGAATTGTTGGAAGCTGTAGAAAAATGTATAATCACATTATTGTAACCATTTTGGTATTGTTCTTGCCATCAAATCCATTAAGACTTTGGGATAGTCAAAGGCATATCCATTAATTTTCGACATAATGTAGATTATATTACTTCTTTGATAATAAATTTATAGCAGACGTTGTCGCGATATTGACTCTGCCAAGTTTCAGTGCTAAATAATAATATGGGTGGCGGCTGGTGGTGGTGGTTTCACCACTTAAAAACTGCTTTTTACATTTTTTATTCCTGTATTTATTACTTATCAGTTGTAAATTGGTGGCAGTTCGGATGTAACTCGACTACTGCCTGCCGATTGTTTCATATGATGTCCTTGATGATGATTTGAAAAGCCATTAAAAATACAGGTTGCTCTTGAAAGATTACATTTTTATTGTGGATGTCTACAGTTCGGGGATTCGTTTTTACAGTGTCTACTCTCCTACATGTATATTTTCATTCAACTTGTTTCTATCACTGGTACATATAGAGTTTGTACGAATAAATACATGCTGAAATACTGAAATAAGTGCGTATCAGGGGGTAAAATGCAATCATCAAAGGTGCAATTTTCTTTTTATGTGGTGACGATAAAATGAATGGGCGACAGACAGTAACAAACAATGTGATGGTAGCAATTGTGGTGGGGTGGACAGATGCTCAAAAGTTATAGCTCAACTTGAAATATGATACCTCTGATAATAAGAAGCCGGTCGTAGTAGTACAAAACGTACTACTTGCTCAAGTAAAGTAACTGAGATGCAATGTGTCTCTTTCTTCGTCAACCCAGTGCACTGCAAGTTTTCTCAAGTGCTCAATAAAAGCATCGACAATCACCCTACAGGTAAATTATAATCAGTAGAATCCTCCATTATAGTTTGAATATTGCTTCTCTTGTACGTTTAGTTACAATTCATTTACATGTATTTATTTATTGGGTTCATGATATCACTTGACATTATTTAGTTAAACTAACAATTGGATTGACAAACAACGATGAGTGGCATAACGATTATTTGCACAGTTTTGGACACTGTCCTCAATAAAAAAGTACAAGGGAGAATATTACTGTTTATAGGGATATATCTAATAAAGGTCATTGATTCATCTCTAATCGTATCACTTGCAAATTGACATGGTATTCATAGTTATCGTATTACACGGACACATAACTCTTTAGAATAGGTAAGTGACATATTCTGCTAGCAGAAATAAGACTGAAAGTGATTGAAGGCACTAGCTGAGTAGCTAATCAATGGGCTTTATTTATATTTTCTATTTATGAATACTTCCGCTATTCCTAATTAAAGCAATTTATTAGCTTTTGTATTTTTTTACGAGATTGTACAGCCACAGATAAAAGGTGAACTCCAATTATTAAAAAAATATAAATGCTTATTAATAAGCATAACAGTGAATATGCATATCTCTAATATCTCTAGTAGTAGTACCAATTGGGTATAAAGTGTATGTAAATGTGCAGCAGCACCACAATTTTGCACTTCTCATTAAAATGTAATAATAAATGAGTTTTGAGATAAACGTCAGTCGTAATAAATGCCGCAAATCAAACAACTTAACTAGAAATAACAACGACATTTAGTAATAGACATAGAGTCACTTTGATGGAGGTAGAGAATGCGTGATTAGCAGTTTGGCTTGGCAAATAACTGTAGCCGTACGCATTACCCCCTGCTTGCTGTATACAGAGAGGCTTTCGAGAATAATAATTCTTAAGCGATAAGGTTCACTTATATAGCCAATTTGACGTGTGAACAATCCCATAATTTCCTCCTTCATATATTAAAACTATTATTGTTAATGTAGTTCATCCCGCGTTGTGTGTGAGTGTTCTTGTTTTTAGTATTTAAATTCATTAAGGCGTCATATGCCAATGAACGTAAGTCATTTCGGAAGAAGTTGAGTTTGTAAAAGATAAGTGTGTGCTGTGCCCTCTCATTGAAAGATAACAGATTGTTGGGAGTTAAATGTTGCACAGTTTGTTATGATTTATTACTCATCATCATCATCGTTTTTTAGAACATCTGTAAAAACGGTTAATCAATGCGTGCTTATCATTGTATTATAATGTAGATTGTTAATGCTTTTATGCTGCATAAATACTATATACGTACAACGCGATCATTATTGATATTTACTGCGTGTGGGCATTTTCTTCCCGTTTCAAATGAACCTCCCTGAGCTGAGTGATGTTTACGGGTTTACTTTGTAATGTTTTGCAAAGATTGCGAAATATTAAAAATCTGCTAACAGGCGATGAACCGTGAACCCACCGCACCGGCCACCACCACAAAAAATTAGCCAACACTAGAACCATTATTGTTGTTTTCCGGAATCACTTAAAATGTGTACAACTAATAATAATACGTACGGTCAGTTGAAAAAAAAACTTACTGCACCAGAAAGGAAACCCGCTTCCACCTTACAAATTATAGAATTATAGTTGAAATATAGCTTTGGTTTTTTTTCTCTTTTGGTGTATCGTGTTTACTTTGTTAACTAATACTGAAGTAAGAATGTTTTTAAATGAGATTATATGTCGGCGCTTGCAATTGGCGTATTAGGTGTGTACAACGTAGGTATATTTCGCTCACTTTACAGCTTTTGCGCCGAGGAGTCGCGGATGAGCTACTGCGAACAAGTTGAAAAGGAATCCATTTTATATCCAATTATAAATTACTATCTGCTGTAATTTACATGCTTTTACGAATGTTCTTTACAGAGGAAATTGGGTAATAAACTATGATTTTCCTTTAGGATTTCAAACATTTTATGTATAATTCCACTGGTACATGCTTGAATACAATTTCATTTTGACTTGATATTCACACTAATACTTCGTCTTCAGTCCTCACCACTATACTACCTCAATATTCCCCACATTGTAAACATGATAAATTGTAAAAAAAAATATCCTCGTGTTCTGTTGTTGTAAATGTGTTGTTTTGTCGGTTTGTAGAATAAGAGCTGTCAACTAAAACTGTCAAATATTATGGAATAATGTGTAAACAAGCCTGACTCCCACTTCGCACTGAAGGGTAAGCGACTTTATGTGACAAACTTACTGTTTCTGATAATAAAACAATCCTGTGCATCAGGAATCGACAACAAGTATATTCTTTGTACACAACAGAATGAAGAATTTTAATTATTCGGAGTTGGTTACAAACATCAAGTTTCATCTTTTAATCAGTAAACAAGGGTCGGCAGCAGTAAACATACTTGAAGGCAGCAGACTTCTTACAGTACAACATTTCAAATTCAAATATTGTAAGCCTATATCATTAAAAAGTTTCAATTACAACGAGAAAAATTGAATTTCGTGTAGAGAAAAATATATGCCCACGTAAAATTATTGTGAACGAGTGCCGATGCCAATTGTACGTTCAGCCATAATTATAAGAAGTAAACTTGTGAATATATGTAGGTAGGTAGGTATAGGCACGTTTGCAGTTCAATATATGACTTTAGCTTAGGCTACACGTTTTTTCTTACTTTGAGCCCTGCTAAACATTCCTGTATACAAAAATTCACATGCATTTCTTTTTTTGTGGAGAAATATGTTTATCGTTGTAAATGATACGTACGTTTAACCACTATGCATAGTAAATTTACTTGGCCCTAGTAAAGACAAACATGAAAAGGGAGATGGGGACCATACCTATATAGTCTTTGTCTCCTATACGTCGAAGAACACGGAAAACGAATGAATCAGTCGAGGAATTCTCCACCTAAACTACCAGTTGAGGTCATCCATTACCTAAGTAAAATGAGAAATTTCTCAATAACAGAGTGTGGCACATCAAGAAATTTTCTTGCATTTCTTACCTAAATGTCCATGTCATGAAACATATGATTACGAGATTAGTGTCATTAAGAGACAACACCCCCTTCGGCAGGTTGGCGGTTGGGTTCTGGTCTTTTGGTTGGTCCCGTGTCTGGTGCTGAGAGAATGAGTATATTGTTGGCTGTGGACCTCAAACCTCAATAGTCTTGGTCTCTGGTTTCACAGAGTCATCCCTTCCTTACCTTTCGTTACGTTTACCCCCTTAAAATTGAGTAAGTAGTGTACCTACAACATGCATATTATTATACGCAAACGCAACATATTGTGTGCACATGTAGTCATTGTAGGAAAACCGTGTAACATTTACCTGTGTCGATTTCGCTGTGTAGAAACAAAAGAGACCCCTGTGTTCTGATGTATCATTTCAAGTAGATTATCTCTTGATTCCCTATCTCACTTTTATGGCCATTGCTCTTGTTGCGTTGATGTCCAAAAAAGCCAGCCAGCGGACCCATCCCCGCAGAGAGCAAACCCGTATTTATGGACCATTGTAATTTGTACTTGTTCATGTAATTTCATTCAACAGCAATAAACATCTAATGACTGACTAGTGAGTAAGCTTTATGTATCTTAATGTGTTACTGACTATCTTTTATTTCATTTTACTCACCGTCACCATCATCAAACGGTTTCTTGCCATTTATATATGCTTCCCCAGAATAAAATATCAATGCAATAGCTGATGCATGTCTCTCAAGAGAAACTTTTTCTTCTTTACAAGTGGCAACTGTTGCAATGAAAGAAGTAGATCTCCCAAATTATTTTAATAGACAGTAATGTGTACAATGTGGATGGTTATGAACTGTTGTTGCATTGTTGCAGACGAATCTTCAGTACTTATCTCTTTCTATTAGTATTAGTATGCATCTGGGTACATTACATGCCTACTTTTCATATTATGAAATACACCTACGTACGAGCCATAAAGCATATTTAGCTAAAACAATAATACACCGTACATCTCTTATAATAATCAGTTATGGTGTTTGGCTGGAGTAAAAAATACCAAAAGTTGAAAAGAATATAAAAAAACGTGAATTTACTAGTGGTTTGTACGCCTATTTCTCTTTGCTGTTGAAATGAGATACTGCCCAGTCCATTAAGTTCATTATTTAGCCATGTAATTTACCGGCTATGCTGTTAACCTGATGAATCGTCTTGCAGCGCAACAAATAACGTGGAAGGCTATATGCATTAATTTATAATATATAAAGTTTATAAGCTGTACAAGAGGAGTATATATTAAACCGATGCATGTAAAACATGCCTACATGTATTTAGGCAATTCATGAGAGCATTGTGTATTGTATAATGAATGATTATTACAAGAGTTCTGTTATTTTCTTTTAGCCCTTGAAAATTTTCCTTTGAACCTTAAACTCCCTGTGTGGCTCATCATATCAATTACGCAAATCAGTTTTATGCGGCCATTTTGTGACCTTTCTGCTGTGCGCATGTGTCCCGACAGCGTTTTGCATGTCTTTGGTAAAGGCATTTTAACAAAGATAAAAGATGATCTGCTGATGTACCTACTATTTCCTTGTTTAACGCAGAGTGCCGTACCATATTTCCCGAGGCATAACATAATAATAAATGCAAAGACTTTCCAAATCTAAATTTATCGATATTTCATAATTTAACGTAGTAAGAAAACCCTAAACAAGGCTAACAAAATAATCCTACTAGGCCAATTGTTACTCTGCCATCTTAACCTTAACCCTACCAAAAAATCATAGTGTTATAATTGGGGTATTGTAAGGCAGCCAAGTTATCTGATCTAATACGATCACGCGAGCAAAAATTCTGCATCACACTCTTGATATGAATACTTAAGTCAGATAGTCGTTGAAATCGCCATCATCTCACAAAACACTGTTAACAGTACCATCTTTTATTGCCGTTGCTCAGAAGAAAGAAAAATCAACTCGATCTTGCTTTTCTAAGGGAAGATCTCATAGTCTACTAGCAGCACCTGGTATATTAAGTCGTTCCTATACGCGCTTTTCTTTATACATGTGGACAAGGATATTATATGTTAGGAAAAACATGACGCACAACGAAAATACTTTTGATAAAATAAACTGATAATTTTGTGTCTCTCTCTAAAATGTACCCTTTACTCGAATATTATGTACATATATGTAGATCCCATTTTATGCTATTTTGTATGTACATTAGTTACGACTTACGACAACCACAACTATTAACATTACATGTTTAGCTGTTTATGATGTCGGTATGATTCATGGTCATTCATAAGCCGTCAAATGTTAAACATAAAAAATGAATGAAAATTGTTAATCTAAAAAATTAGTCCAAGTGACAGAAACCGTTACAAACGCGGAGCTTTCAATGGATTTGGTGGTGGTATGGTGTGGTGTAAATTGGGATGTTAATAAAGCAACAAGTGCTTGTCATTTTGTCTATTAAATTGTAAGCTGTAAATAACAGTAACCCTTTAATTCAGATGATTGCTTTATACTATTCACCTAAGCAATTTAGTTAGTATTTGTCGTGCACTGTATTAGAAGAGGTAATCAATGACAATGCATCCTTATGTGTGTACAGTCATGATGCCCAAGCAGATCTGTGTAGGTATTTTACGATTCTCATTATCTTGAATCGTTTTTCTTGCAGTGTATGACTTTTGATTATATATGCATGCAATAAAGGCCAGCAGACAAGTGCGTTTTAGAAAATGACAAATGTGACTCGGCACGACTCATCGTCAGACTTATCGAATGAAACAATCGTTTTCATTTTATTTACTATTTCTTATTATTTATATCTCATGAGAATAAAATGCTTATGAACTCGCACTGCTTAACTGACTACTGTACTCGTTTTAACTACAATTATTTAATTGCATTCTCGATAAACCTTCTTAAATAGTATAACTAACATCATTTTTAATATTTTATCAATAAACAACCACATTTAAATTATTACTACTACATAATAAATGAGTAGGGGGGAGGTACACGATAATCTCAAACCAGAGGAAAAATAATATCAAACACCGGTAAGTAACAAAGCAGAAAAAAAATTATACAACAAAAGTGGAAAAGTAACGATATGTATTAACACAATCTTGTAATATAGCTCATATCTATATTTCTGTAAGTGTGTAATAAGCTACAACAAACAATAATAATAATACTATAGGCATTAAAAATTTGAAAGTATTTAAATAAGCTGTACATTTTTTCTATCGACAACTATGTTGCGGCTGTAGTAAAGGGATCATTTGTAATATTTATAAAGCAGTAGTGTAGTAGTAACATTGTTTTTTTTGTTTTTAAAAAAAAGTCCCGTTATTCACATCAACACAACACAGCCCCAAAAACATCGACCTCTCTTTGCGGACGCTTCCATAATGATAAAATTTATTTTACTGCACTACTCTTTCCTGAGTTAGAACAGTTGATTAGGTTTCACAAAAGCTTACTAAATTGGGTTTTTTATGGAATGTATGATTGGCCTTTGCAAAATTGTTTTTACCTTGTAAACTGTACGTACATCCTAGGATTATCCTTAATAATAGTAAAATTTCATTAAAATAAGTAACTGCACGGGGATTTCAAAATTTCACAACAATGGTCTTGCTTGAGATCTACTGCTTTTATACTTCATCAAGTAATCTAATAGTTAATATGAATGTTATCACAAAAAATATTAATATTATTGTTGGTGATGATGAGATGTGGATACAATGAGCATTATAATAACTGGTCGGATCGTAGCTCTGCAAACTGGCTAAAACTTCATCGGAATGGGCACTTTACACACACACACACAGGAATATCCAGTTAACTCTACATCACAACACCCGTCGTCCAAAAAAGGTTGTGTTAACAAGCTGTATCAAAGTTACAATTCCTTAGTACAGTGTAAAACGTAAAATTGGAAAAGCTGAAAAGAACGCAAGGGTTTGTACAGTAGATCAGCTTCCCAATTGTTTATATAAGCATTTGATTGATACAACTTCAACGATAAAGAGGGACCTCTAACTTATTACAACTACCTGTAATTCTCTTTCGTTAACCTGTGACGTATTACTTGTAATAAATAGGTGCACAGCATATTATGGAGACGACAGTTTAATTACTTACAATATCCGGACTATTATGATTCCGTATTGACTCTAGCTTGAGCTCATGTTCTCTAGCTTTGATTCGTAACGCGTTAATACTCGATGCCCTCCGCTCCACCTCTCCAATGTTGAACTTGTTCAATCCATCAGGATTATTTTGGGAATTGTGCATGGGAAGGGCATGAAAGTCACTACTGTTATCTCCCTCTGCATCAATTTCTTCTTCGTTACCACTTATGCTCCTCGCTCGATTACTATCGGACGGACTACTGGAAGTTCTATCCCTTCTAGGCTCTGGACTGTAGTGAGGACTGGCAGTGGAGCCACCAAGTGGACTATGTAGGGATCCTCCCGGTGTCGTAGATCCTGTCGCTGATCCCATCAAAAGGTGTTCCGCAGAAGTTGCTGCGGCAGATAGCGGATGTCCAGGCGGAAGTTGTTGGTTCATTTGTTGAGCGGCAGCTGCCACATTTAGATGAGCTAATAAGTTTTGAAAAGATGGTGGACCAGGAAAGTAGGACGCGGCCGCGGCGGCAGCAGCCGGAGATAGGAACGGGCTTCCCCGTGCAAAATTTAAATGGTTGTGAGCATGGGCGGCAGCGGATAATGCTGCAGATGGAAAGTAAGGAAGATGAGGACTCCATGGGTGAGGAATTCGATGAGGCAACATGGAATGGGCTGAGGTGGGTGGTGATGGTAAAGAATCGATGGGTGAGTGTTTTCGTAAGTACAAAGCTGCTGGATTGAAAGGCATTTGTGGATTGCTTGGCTGAGGACCGCCGATTGTAATTGTTGAAGGGTACGGGCTATACGGGTGTGCTTGAGGTCCAACCTTTATATATATATTTATGTATATTAATATATTTTTATTCAAAAAGAATTTTAAAAATTCAAAAATAATGTAAGAAATTT
>JAHZNB010004831.1:0-12873 GCA_027744295.1 Callyntrura guangdongensis
CTCCGTTAAAAATTTCATGACAACAACAGCGACCGGTCAACAAACACAAAGCTGAAAAAATCTGGGGTCAATTCTTTAACGTACATTCACACTCCATATGTATTCCAGCTCTCTGAGAGAGCTAGCTACAATTATTATTATTACTATTTTTGTATGCTCTCTTTGGAATGAGGATAAGACGATTAATAATGATAATGTTATATAATGATTGGGAACTCCCATTAAATTCCCATTTGCACTGAACTGGATTATGCACTTTTTAAATGTTTAAATTAGTATTAGTGTCTGGACTGAATGTTTACTGCATCATTAAAATTATGAATTTTATATTACAGCGAGTCCAACATTTAAAATCTGTATTTGAACATTTAGGAATGCATAAGGTGAATAACGTGGGATACATTCGTTTCGGGTGTACACAAAGAGAAGACTATAATTAGGGAATATTGCCAGTTCAGTTTCAATTAGCATAGCATGTAGCGTAGGGCATTTTTACACAGTGCTGTTCCTTATGCGAGATTAACAACGAATCGTTGTAGATTTACCGCTTGAATATAAGATCAAAGACAACAAGTTTGTCGTCGATTGTTGTCGGGAAAATAATAAAAAACTACAAAACAAACTACAGTAGATAGTTCAGTTAATAAATACATAACATAATCGATGAAATAACTGCATGCCTTGTTCATAATAGCATAAAAATAACGTAGCTTCTGTGATTTGTCAGCATTAGTCATTATTTATACGTTCTTAGTTCTTAGTCACTCAAAAATGCAATAGTCAAATCCACAAACGTAACTTACACAAACTAACTCCGCAGCCCATTTGAAGTAACAGCATCATCTTATCATTATACCCCACAGTCGTCAATTAAACTGAGGGTATAGTTGTATTCTCTTGATTTGACAAAAAGCCAGGAATCACGAAATTGATATTCAAAGGCTCAAAATATTTACACTCACGTTGCAAAATGGTACATTAAAATACATTTGAAGTGTTGTTGTTCCTAACCGCAAACCGAAGAAAAGGAGTCATTAAACTTTGTCAAGGAAGCTTGACCAAATTGCGGCGAAGGTGTTGGTTGTGTACTAGAAAGTAATAAAAAAAAATCTATTATACTACTACAGGTAGGTGCATATATTATGACAAGGATTTCAAGCTATTATTACGTGCACAGTTCTTTGCGGGTATCACGAGTTGATTCAATTCAGGTGCCTGATCCATGATGGTAAGTGTTTAGCATGAAATTACATACAACTTAAAATGAAAATGACGAAATGACGAAGCAGAGATGGTGATAATAAAGAGGGAAGTATTAAGTTGATGAGAAAAGGAAGCATGATGAAGCGAGTGTTAATATAAATGTAATGCAACCATGCATTTGCCATTAAGTGGTCATCTTTATGTAATATTCTTGCCAATCTTCTAAGAAACCCCAGCTAAACTGCAGTGTTACTGAACTGAAGTTTTGATGCTATTTAAAATGCATACGACTTTTCAACTATCGCATCTTTGAGCTGCAACAGTTGATGAATAAAAGCCGTGATTGAGTGTAGGTAGGTAGTAGGTATACGACATGTCGTTCTTTATGTTGTACGCGCTTCATCAAAACTTCTACGTTCTCGGTCAATATCATCAAAAACACAACAGCATAATATTATACACATCATGATACAGGTATTTACGTGCCATTCTGTGCAAATGAAATCCTCGTTATAAAAAGTATATTCGGTAATAATTGTGCCATGCATTTTACGGATCATTATTACAATTACAATCATATAACTGGTAATTGTTGTAAAATCCTTTTTTGGCGCCCCTTCCTCTACCTAAATATCTTTCATTGACCATGAAAAGCACGTTTGACAAACACACCATTTTCATTATCAACCAATTGCATTTAGTATTGTTCTTGTTTGTTGTAATCAAAATCAAGAGTGTAGTCAGTCAATCAGTATTGTAATTATCCCACACTCTTTTAAAAATGATCAATATGACACACGAGCAATAATTTTATACATGCTTGTAGATCTTTGCCAGAAAAATTCTTTCA
Organism: Callyntrura guangdongensis; assembly: GCA_027744295.1. NCBI lineage: Eukaryota > Metazoa > Arthropoda > Collembola > Entomobryomorpha > Paronellidae > Callyntrura > Callyntrura guangdongensis. Next base: position 2,054 of record JAHZNB010004831.1, read on the forward strand.
TTTTCAGAACTTCCATTTTGAAAATTTACACCATCGTTGTCAAGCATGATACCCGCTCGCTGTCGTTTATAATGATGACCGAAATCTCAAACAGTGCGTATAATATGAAACCGCGGCGCCACCACGGTGCATATCATAATACATATAATATGCACACAGCTATACTTATTGTTGCGCGCAGACACATTTACCATGTATGTATGTACAATACGGACAGCGGGATTCATTCAAAGGAAAATGTAATTATTTCTGCATCTCTTACTTCACCCGTATCCTAAACATGACTTTTGTTTCATACTCCGTTTGTTCGTTAGCGATGCAAATGGTCACCCAATCGCAATAATGAGCTGTCAGAAATACCATACACGCCGGTGGAAGAACGATGTGTCAGAGTTGAGTTAGATTGAGGTCATTTCGAGTCCACCGTTTTATATGTTACTGTCATGCTGTTACTTCGTACTAGATTTTGATACGCTGTTTATAAATATTCACTAGATTCTATTTGACTTAGCAGCAATATTATTATACTGCGGGGGGAAATGCTTGTACGATAGGCAAAAAGAAGGTGCATGGTTGGTTGGACTTAACGTTAAATTAACACTGCAAATAAACGAAAATATTGTACTTTACTCAAGTAATGTAATGAAAAAGACAAACGTAGAATGTTTTGATTAACGCTGATTATGACATATTATGATCGTGAAGCTGTCAATGGTTCACATGTTCGCTATTCACAGTTCACATTCCAATATTCATGATAAAAGAGTACACGATAATACCTAAATAGGTAAACTTTTATCATTATCGACCTAATGGAAGTAAAGAAAATGTATACTACTCAAATATTATAACCAGCCGAAAGCTGAGATTTCAACTATCGCTCTGTGTTTATGCACAACTATGATTTTGCACTTTATAGCAAATTTGATCAAGTCGACATCATAAAAACACTGACCGAAGGGGTTTTCTTTTCACTGTGTAATAATACATATGCATACATTATCCAGCTTATAGAGAGCTAGGAGGTCCACTTGTCTGTAAAGAATTTCACGACTGTACAAAACGACGTAAGTTGGGTTGAATCAAGAATTTAGAGTCTTTTCCGCTCACCACTTTATATGTTATTATAATAAGGTGAAAGAAACTGTGAATTATTGACATGTTTCAACAAACCATACACCAGATCATGAAAGATAAGTCGATTGGCTCGATCAGCTGCAGTTCACTACATGGAGGAGGTTACTACTACATTGAAGTGAGATGCTGACCAAGCAAATACATACGTAATAAGTTGTGGACAGAATAGTAAGTAATTTCAGCTTTATTATTTTTCCCTGTAAAAAAGAAAACGATGACTAAACACAAAAGTGCAAAACTTCATGTATGAAATATTGGATTGGAGCCGACGGCTACAAATAAAAGAGCACAGCGAAAAAAAAGAAAGCCATCTTTCTGGGATTGAAAGCTTAAATTTATGAATTTACAGATACTACTCGCATATATTCTTCTATTATGCTACGTTGCAACTTTTGTTTGTGTACCTTTTAGCTTATATATCCAATTTTGCTGTTGAAAGAGGAGATGTTATACAAACTTTGAACTTGCTGGAATTTTATATTGCATTCATACGCATAACTTGGTGTGATGCTGATCTCCTGCACCATCTTCAATAAAAGTACAAACAGAGGAGACGAGAGCAGTGGTGATGGTGGATTGTGCACTGGTAAACCAGCATAGTCTTGAGTTTCGAGTTTGGCTTTGTTTGTTCTCCGATTTCCTTCGTTTGCGGAATTGTAGCCTCCAGTAATTCTTTAAGATATGCTTCAGCCACACATGCATTATCGCAAGAAACATACATTCGGCACGCTTATAATAAGAAAGCACGTTTACGCGAGCTTAAGGAGTGGTGATTGGCAATGGTGTAAATTTACCTGACTATTATCTTACAAAAACGTCTGTTCAAAATACCGATCAACTTCCCAAAGTGGAAAGCTGACTGGGACGCACACACACATATCCCAAAGTGGAAAGCTGACTGGGACGCACACACACACACTCTCCCAAGCAATTTTAATAAAACACCAATCCGCCCCAGCAATCTATGTAAATTGATAGGCCCACCCAACATAACTGTAGGATACTCGTTTGCAAACATTCACTCTGTTCCCTATACACTGGCAAAATCAACTTGAAATATCGCTTTTTTCTTATTCCGTCCTATAAAATTAGGCCTAAAATCTCACAATAAGTGAGCACATTCTAATAGTAATAATGGAAGGCTGTACGAAATAGAAGATTGCAAGGAAAGACTAGGTGTTCAGTGTATACAGGTACTTAAGTCGGTTTACAAAGAGCATCATATATTCATTCTTCATTCACGCAGCGGCAAAAAGTGATATGGGCTCAGTGGACTCTCAGCGACGTGTATTTATATACATTTAGGTGGATGTGTACCTCTCTGTAAAACGTTTTTATCAAAACTTGCGATCTGATTCAGGTTCCTCTTGAAAAATTTGGAGAGCGAGATGGAAAAAAGTGGAGAGCCGGTAACAATCTTTGAAGCTTTTGACGGTTATAAAGAGCCTGAAAAAAAAGAAAACTGCTTGCCATAACTTATAAACATGGAACAACATGTACGAAAAGGATTTTACCCTTTTTGCTCTTTTCCATAACATGTGATAGCTTTTTGATGTACATAATCATTTCATAGAAAATATACGTTGAACTTAAAAAGAAATCCTCAATCTCCTCCACTTTCGTGCAAGAAGCATGCATGCAAGCGTGTGAAATGTGACGGAATTGAGTAGTAGTGGTAAAGCGGGGAGTGTAGGTAAAGTACAAAAATGGTTACAAAGCCCGGTGTAATAGCCCATAAAGTTATGAGAACGTAGTATGTGAGTCTCCATCATCGGTCGGTACCGCTGACTTGTATGGCTTTTTTTCGTTTATACACCATTTTAGTACCCTTTTATATTTTATGTAACATTCCAGATATAAAACACCAAGACAAGAGGCTGACGAAAACGGATTGTTGATTTGATGCGAAAGGTGTTTCTATCACGTTTTGTAGAACGTCGTACCTATAATGTGTACTGACGTAGGGACGGCAATACAAAGCACAACTCTAGCCGGATCTTAGATTTTGCTGAGTAAGTTACTTCTTTTGCACCGTTTTTGATAGCAATCGTACAAAATTCTCGTTTTCTCAGTAAGTGATCAGTGATCCCTATTCACTTCATTTAAAATGTATGATTTGCATGCTAAGTTACTGTAATAAATATTATGGAATTTTCTTATCAGCCATTAGGGCTAGTTAATTTAGTGCAAATATTAAATATCGTACGCATACAAGGACGGGCAAGAAGTCAAATATCGTCTGCTTGCAGTTGGTACATAAATATGAGAGGTGGTATAAGTATTTGGGTAATTCCATTCTTTGAATATCCAAAAACCGTGTAAATCCAACTAAACAAGGGGCACTGGAACCACCTCCATATTGGTAAATGAAGTAGAGTATATACATACAGGGTAAAGTAAAACCACTTTCTCACGATCACGATACATATGTACAAGTTTATATGTTTATAGATACATAAATCTTTGTTCGATTCCACGTGCAAATATTTCTGTTCCTGGTTACATTTCATTACGTACAAGTTACGCAAGAAATGGCTCTCTAGGAGAAATCTATCGATTCTATTAACGAAATGTTTTTTTAAATTAAAAAGTTAGAATAAACGAAGAAACTCTCCAGTATTAGTATGAAAAAAACGCGCGCCCTTCTATTGCAAAAGAGCAACTTCCCTTGTTTACCAATAGGACAAGATGAAAACTAGGACACGGAACGATTGGAAGATGTAAAAATATAAATACCGAAATATACGAAATGTTATTTATACTATCGTACCCGCTTGCAAAATTGAGCTGTTACACTTCATGTCAGGACAATTCCATCGACTTTTTAAACTTGCTCTTTTCTACTCACACACCCGCTCAACACCATATATACGTCACCAAGTGCCTATCGCTTCCTTCATATATTCTCTTCCACATACAATAATCACCCAGTGCGCTTGAAATTCAGTGCCAGGCATTGGCTTCAGAAGATATTTTGTGCTTTTCGCGAATCTTGTTCCTGTTTGTTACTGAGTGACTGGGGGTAAATCTTGCTGATATGCACTTCTTATTTCACTTTGAGGAAGTGAGAAAGTGAAAGAAATAACATCTTTTTTTTTACAAAAAAAACCGGCGTTTCATCTTCTTATTCCTTCCTTCTTTTCTTTTCCATTGTCAGCAACGTAATAGTTCACTGGAATAAACGACTCTGTTCCCAGCAATGGCACAAAATAAATTTCCTACAAAGCCATATACTACCTCCTGCCCGCACTGGGCGTTAATGCACACCGCCATGTATTCATTAAATTATATGGTATGGAATAAAGCTGGAGAAGAATACAGATATAATGAGACACCCTATATGAGTTGACCTTCTTTCTTTGCCATTTTCGAACACTATTTCACCTACATCCTCGTCCGTATCCGTGTTGCCTGCTGACAGGAGAGGGGTACTACATTACCAGAGTAATATGAGCTTCATGAAATCATTCTAAGCTTTCATGTTCCTATGCAGGCCATCTAAAACCCATCTTAATGCAATTCAACGCTTCAAAGGAAAATGGTTGCATATAATAATAGCCAGAGTATAGTAGTTGAAGTGGAGTATATATGGAGAGTGTGATGTGTAACGTCACAATACATGTCAATGGAATTTAAAAGGCTTCCCATGTAAACCAAATAAAAAGGGAAAGAGAAAAGCGCATCAGCATATAAACAACTATAATACTTTCAACTTTCTTTTGCTTACTTGTCTGCTTGTCTCTGTTGTTGTACATTTTCTTCTTCTTTCTTTCCCATTACTACATCACACAAACAGCCCAATACACACTGCGTTTGTTGTATTGCTTCTTCTTCTACATTGGTAAAATGTTTACACTCCCCGTTTTTAAAAACTCTATTTTCCTTTTTCTTTTCCTAGTTAAATCTATCTCTCTTTAAAAACTTGTACCTGCTGCTGCGTGCATAGTGCATGCATGTATGCTCTCCGCTATACTTAAATATATCATGCTCAAGGCTGTGATAACCATTTTCTGTGTTTGCTTCACATTTTCGGCAACTTTTTATGGAGACAAATTGAATCCATTCAAATACCTTGTCATCGACAGTGCGGAAGGAGATTGTCTTGTATGGACTGCATTTATTTTTGTCAACACTGTTTGGAAAAATATTATGCTTACTCCGACTAGAGACAAGGAGCGGTAGGAGAAGTGGCAGCATCATGCCAACACAAAATACAAGTTGAAACGTAAAGTGAAGAGCGTGAGTCCCTCCCAATGCATTTTCTTCGAGAAGATGAAACTTAGAGCTTGTTTCATCCTCTCGCTCTCTGCTGAATTCAACGAATCTGTTTAGGAAACAATCTCTCTCCGAATGAACCTACCTACTTATATATATATATGTTTTACTCTCTATGGCATCTTGCAATTTGTTGTACTCCACCTATACTCATCTTAGCAGCAATAGCATAAAAATCCCGACTAGAAACAACAACGTACTATAAGGTGGACCCTTTTTCATGAAGTAATACTAACAGAAACAGAAGTACTACTTTGATACATTATTTTCAGCTCACTGATTGTGCGAGTGGATTCTACTATACATTTTTTTCTTTTTTTTTATCGCAATCTTATTCGCGGTGTGTGTACAGCTTTGTCTGATGGTAACTCTTGCCGTTTCAATAAAATGCACTTCTTGCATCTTCGCTACGATATGTATAGTGCAGAGGATAGTTTGTTCGTGTGTACCTAAGCGTCTGTGGATTTTTCATTTTCAATGACGAATGTATGTACCAATGGGTTTTCCTGAGTAGAAAAATGTATCTCTGTAGTATATTTTTACTTTATTCTTCCATGTTCTGAAATGAAATGAAAAGTGACTGAATTCGCCTTGTTGACATGTTATTTATTAACTTTGTGAACACTTGAGCATCTCAGATAAATTATACTCAATCACTTACTTACGCCTGTAACTCTTTTGACTTATTCTTCCCTTTGCCTTGAGTCTTGAGTGTATTACGTCATTAAAGAAAGAAATCATACATACAGCTTTTTCAAAGCTCAAAAGTTTCGTGCTGGAATTAATCTTCTTTGAAAATGTCCATTGACCATAATTGATGAATGTTTAAGTCCCCGCATATCTGCTAATTGATTGGGCGCTAGAAAATAACCTTGAGGGAGTGACGAAATGATAATAATGTAATGATGTTAATAACGAAATTTTTAGTTCTTGACAAATTACACCCTCAATGGCATCTATATTTTGCTTTTTTGTGGTTGCTGTTGTTATTGCTATACATAAACAAAGAAGTGAAAAGAGAGATTGTCATCTAAACTGAATATCATTTTAACTAGCAATAAAAGCTCTTTCAAACGCATACGTACTAATTTTCTATACGTTAGAATTTTGTACAGACAGGCGGCAAGTGAAAGAAGCGCTACTGTTATAACGTCGATCTAATGGCAATAACGGATACACTTAAATGCTGAAAAGAGTTTTTTTTTAAAAAGGAAAATTAAGTGTCGACTAACATAAAATATAGCCATATATTTGTGCATATAGGAAGTACTTATTGTAGTTGACGACGGTAATGATTAGATAGGTATATTATTATGATGCATGCATGCACATCTCACACAGGGAATATTGCTTTTGGCACCAAATCAGTTTACATTTGGGATTGTGATGTCGTGGTCAGCGTATACATTAGTGTGGGCATGCATTCCTATTATGTGAATACCAAAACAGTCAAAGTAATCCCCGTCATCGTGGGTTTCTAATAATATTTTCAAACGCAAGTCCATTATAACTCATTACTATCACCGCAAATGAGCAATAGATGGATTGAAAAGAAAAGGAGAAAAGAAAAATACGCCTCTAGCCCAGTCTCTATCTCACTCACTCACACTCTTCTCACTTTTTTCAAGCATTTCATCTTGGAAGGGATCTCTCATACTACGCACACCACACAAATCTTTCTTGATCTGCACATTTTGTATTAGACTCACACTGTTTGTCAGTGAAGGTATGCAAGTAAATAATGATATCCATAAATATGTTATTATTAATACATGAGCAGTTCCTCACAATACGACCGGAGTAAATAAGCTTCTGTAAGTTCCCTTCCTTTTTTATGAGCTTCTGGCTCATAAACTGAACAAGTACTCAATATACTCATTGGAGTATATAGACTGTGCGTGCCGTGCTTACCTCATGAATAATAAAAAAATATTTTTTCTGGTACTGTACCAAAGATACAAAAAATTTTGGTCAGTGGTTGAACGGATCAAGTAAAAAACTTGGATAAAATATGAATACCACAAACCTTTACAAAAGCGCATCTTACATAGTATGTAAATGCATAAGCCTAAGTAATCATTTACATACAAATAACATCACTATTTACCACCGCACCACACACACATCATCGCAGCAACAATAACAACGCTAACAACTTGTCTTGAGACGGAGTCATAAAGAGAGATGAGACAAGAGATGAGACATCTCCCTGAATATGATTACAATGAAAAACTGCAACCATTCTGAGCAGAGATGCATGTTCTCACAGTGCTTGAATTCCTTTGACCAATATTTCGTGACATATGAAAGTTTGACTAATCCACTGGCTCTAATGTGTTAATAAGAAAATGCTCTAGGAATAATGGCAACAACAATGACATGGTCAGATAGGGGAAATGTGATACAAGGTTTAAAAATTGCATCTTATATACAAAGTACAGACAAAGCAAGGCAGAGCAAGGTTATTGCCATAAATGTCACTTCGTTTTTAACCTTCTTGTCACAAAATACTCGTAAAACGTACAGGTAATTCAATACACTTGTCAGTGGAGCGAGATTATAGCCCAAAGATCACGGTATCTGCTGTGGTCACTTCCGATCCGATATGCAGGAAAATCACTAGCTACATAGTGGAGCTCTGGTGAGTGTAAAATTTACTGTGCATTTTATCCATGTGAAAATGCAATGATGCGTAAAATTTGTGGATGCATCATCATTTTTGTCAAGGTGGACGAAACGCAGCATACTACAAACAATATACAATTTCACCAATAAATATAAAAACATTTTCAGTCAAGTAACAAGTAATTCGTCTTGGTGGTTTTGTACAGTGTGAAGATTTGAAGATCACCAACAACGAGTTCGAAGCTGAAGTGCGCCTGGTGTGCTTCTCTCTAGACTGTAAGATTGGTTACTCACCTAAAATGAGAGGCGAGGGTGGTTTGGGATATAATGTTCTTTATTTTTTTCGTTTTGTTATGTCACAATGTATGCTAACATGCGTTTATAGCTAAAAGCAAGTGAACAAGCAGTGTGTGGCGGCGGCAGCGGTGATGCTGTGATAGTGTGGTAAAAAGAAGTAAGTTGGGCAGGATTATATAGGGAAACACTACCTATTTGAAAAGACGGTAGAGAAGCAGGGGTAACTAGTACAGGGAGCTTTTCAGCTAGTCAACTTGGTGTTGAGCTCTTCAGTCCACGTTCTGCCTTGGTCGTGAGCGGAGGTCTATGTCAGTTGTGAGCCTGTTGCAGCCACAGCAAAATTTCTTGCTGTTTCTTCATTGCATTCAACAAGCAAGCATCAAAGGAAAAAGGAGGAATCACAGCTTTTTCAACGGTGTAGCAGCGTTGGTACATTTTACAACGTAATATAACACACACACTCTCATCAACTCATCATCATCACTAAACTCACACCTGATCTTTAATAAAAAGTGTTTAATAATTATCACGAGAATGGTTTATGCACAAAAAACTTTTTATCTTTTAAATTTGTGCACTTGCAACCAATATTTGTATACGTACCTATATTGACTCGAGAGGGGATATTTCATTTTCGCGATTGAACAGTTAAGGTATTATTTTTGGATACGGGAGAGGGAATGTAAAGAAGAGAATAGCCAAGTCGTGCAAACAGTTTACCTTTAGGATATCAGAAAGTATTGTTATCATCGAAGTAATCAAAATCGTCAATTCTCATCATAGCGATATTGTTTATCGATACATTTTCATTTTCCTCAGAGAAGAAACATTACCGGCGAAAAAAAAAGATTTTCTTAGGACAAAGTTTTTGTTGCCTCAAGTTTCACATATTCTTGGAGTGCGGTAATATATATGCCAACATCAAACACCAACAGTTTGACCAAAAGTTGCTACAGAGAACAAAGACAGCGTAGATTTTTGTGCCGTTGTTTTCTTGGTGTATAAAGAGAAATCGTGCCGGTTCTGAAGCTTACATTCAGTCACTGGGTCGTCAGAAGCTGTATAGCTTTTCCTTCCGTCAACAGCATTCTCTGGGCTACCATAAAATTTACATCAGAAACTGTCATCGCCTCAAAAAATACAAAAGAACGGGGAAACGTGTTGTTATCATCACTTTTTCAAATTGGACGCATTATCATCATTATATTATGTTACTTCAATTGAGTGGCACAAAATTAATATTGGGATTAGAACAGTAGGAAAAGTTGCCGTTTTATTTATCTATATAAAAGCTGTGAATGCATTTTGTCTGGCCGTAAAATATTTTCACTTGTTTTCTTACCCGTCGCGTCCGTCTAATCAAGAAAACAGTGCTACACAGACACACAGTGGAAGTTGGGAGGGTGAATATATTTTTATTATTATTTCTACCATTGTGTTCGTATTTTTACTACCCGGTCCATCTTCGCCCTTCATTGTTCTCACAAAAAAGATAGACAGCAGCAGCAGCAACACAAGTGACGAGTAAAGTAGAGGGAAAAGCTTCCATTTTTTCCTGCAGTTCAACATTCTACCACATACACAACGCGCGTCCTTTCGTCGTGATTAGACCTGAGGCTAATTAAACTCTCATTAATACGTGTCTCATTAACGTCTGTCCAAAAAGAACACAACAATAACGAATAAATAGGATATATCGTCGTCCTCTTTTACACTGACGACGTCAAACGACGAAGAAACGTGCGTTCTTCAACAAACTATACCAGGTTTACAAACTTTGTCTCGTCACCACGAACGAGAAACCTGGCAAAGAATTACAAAAAGTGTAGAGTGAGTATTCCTTCCACATGGATGCGTCACAATGACCAAAGGGACATGATTTGTTCGTGCATAATAAGTCAAAGTGATGAAACTAATTAGTTACTACACGGTTTGACGAGAACAAATTCGATCAAAAGGCGATAAACAAGATCTGATCAAAAGTTTAAAAAAAACAACGCCAAGACGCTATTATTTTACCCAAGAGAGCAGCCAGTGTGTAACAACATGAAAGATTGATTTTTTCGTGAGCTTGTTTACAAAACACTAAAACAGTTAAACATCAACACAGCTCGTTTTTTGGGTATCACGTCGTTGCAGTAGGAGTACAATATAATATTACCTAGACCTCACATAGTAAACTACAAGTTTACCTTTCTGATCATCTATTCCTCCTTTCAGTGGAATTCCAAGTGTTCCATGAGATGAACAATTCTTGACGCACTTGTGCAGCAGTTTCACTTTCCCCGTACGGAAGATCACTACAATTATCATCACAAAACTCATTCTCCGCAGCTCACACTTTAGTTGAACAGACGTGGATTTATTGTTTTTGCAGACGTTGCTTATTATTGTTATTATTACTATTTATTACACGCACACACTCAAAAGAGAGGAGCAAGTCTATTGATGAAAGTATAAAGTACAAAAAGGAGCTCGGATGGTGC
>JAHZNB010004832.1:0-21454 GCA_027744295.1 Callyntrura guangdongensis
TCACCACTGTATTCTACACATGCGAATACGTAGTTTAATGTTAATTTCGCCCGCTAATTTGATTTATTGATGTTGCATCCTCCTCGTTAGTGCTCTGCATATGGGGTCCGGTCAGATTTAAGTTTTTCCTTATTGACTGAAATTTGGGATACCACTAAAATGCCCGCCACGCACGCCACTCTACTAACCAAAATTAACTTTCTTAATAAAACGTAACCTAACCTGCTTAACTATACGTAAACAACTAACCTTCTTAACAATACGTAAACTAACCTTCTTAACAAAACCTAATCTAACACACTAAAATTAACCAGCACTAGAGTGGTGTGCGTTGTAGTAGGCTGGCGTGCGTGGCGTGTGGCATGTGGTGGAGTGCATTTTAGTAGTACCGTGAAATTTGGTACACAGATGTAAGTACAAATTTTTTAAATTTTAGATGTAAAGTATACATCAGATTTGATATCTTTTTATTTGGTATACAGATGTAAGTTATATATGGTGGTTATGTATGTCATGTTTGATCCAACCATTGTTTAGAAAGAAAGACGCTAAAGTTAGTTTTGCGTTTAAAGCTGATCGTATTCTTTGGTTTGCCAGGATTTAAAAAATAGATATTACAAATTACAATTTCATGCTGTCAAACACCATTCGTTGTCGAGTTATATGATGCAGCGAAAATTGACGTACATCTTAGGTTAAAACCAATGTCATACATCACCAAATGAGACGCTGTCATGCGCTGCATTAGCTTCAGCTGCTCTCGTAACACTGCACAATTAATGTGAGTCAGCTAATTGGATTAATAATATTTAATTAGAATTTGTGATTCTGTTTTTTATAGTTTACTATTGTGCTTTTACGCGTATATAATAAAACTTGAAGTTTCTTGTCTTGTCATGCAAGCTGTAGCAAATGTAAAATGTACTGCAAGTGTGCAAATGTACGTGTTACTATTAAATTAAAAAGTGTGCTGGTCTATTGCGTGTAGAAAATCTATTGTTTATTGTATTACTACTTCACTACAGAAAGCAAACTTCAGAAATCCCTATCCCTATTGACAAAGATACTGATAGTTGTACGCATAAGTAAATATTTACACTTCTTAGAAAAGCAGTGAATGGCAAACAAGCATAATGGAAAAGTACAATCCTCTCATGGACAATAATACTTGCTACCAGCATATGGGATTAGTACTTTCTCAAATTACAGGTACGCTTGCCACTGTTCTAACAAACAAGTAATCATGCAATGTATCTTGGCTAAATATATTCGACAATGTGATGTATTTATAAAATCAGTCTCCGCCATCGTCGAATTTGAACAGCGATTGAATAAAATCCAGCATTTTGGTAGTACCAGTTGAGTGAGGTGATTTCCAAACCTAATCGAAAGGAAAGGTTTTTTTTTCAATGTAAGCGTATTATGGCTACCTATACAAACGTACGCCATTACATTTGACTAGACTGTTTCTGGAATCTGAACACGTAAGCTGGGTATGTTCTGAAGTATGGTATGACATTGGCACATGTTACATAAATAATGTGATGATAACTGGATGACACTCTTGGGTACATTCAATTAAAGTAGTTTACCATCATTTTCTCTCATGAATATGCACCAATCACCGACACCTAGTTCGCACAACAGACCATAAACCACTAATGACGAAAAGGCAATGTTCCAAAGTTCTATACTAATTGTAAGTTTGTCATAGTTCTTGTTGATAGGCACATGGCACGCATCATAAGTCTGAGTAGTGATTACTTTATAACTTCATCCGAGGTAAATATGTACCCATATACTACATATACATTGTATACATATATGCAATTCTATATTTTAGTTTCGATGTAACTATCCGACACATTAGTTGGTCGTCAATTTATGAAACGACAATTAGAGTAATCAACGAGAAGCATTTGCTTGTAACAAAATTAAATGCATGCAAAAAAAATCACAATCGACGTCTATTTTGAAATTTACCTTAAATCCATGACCGTGATAAGTAAATCTTGTTGCTTTTGTTTATTTACACATCGTAAAATATAGAAACGCAGTTTCTCTGGCTGTATTTGGGACCAAAACAAGATACAATTTTTTTGCTGGTGTTAGTGTACACCTGCTAATTGCCGTAAAAGATTATTTCTGGATTTATGATTTATGTATAGAAACATAGACACGAGCTTATCCCGAGATGTGCTGCACATTGTTAATAGAGATGTTACGATGAGCGACCGATAGCGACCGAGGTTCAAGGTAAAGTAAGCTACCGCGAATCACGAATTCTAATGAAAAATGTAGTTAAATTTACTTGATCGGTATAAATCACAACTGGTAGATGACTACCACAGAGTACCTTCGTATTTGAACGAAAATTTCTAATTGAAACCGGACATAAATCAAGCAACGTCCATCCACTCTAAAAGTTACAAACAGCTTATTAGACGGAAATGGCCTCTATACGAATTAATACGGCATTCTCTCCGTATAGTCAGACCAAATTTAGTCAATATCTCTCGTATGATTTCTCAGACGGGGTGTGCCACCAGGACAACAAATTTTAGCGGTGACACTGTCTGTCAACGTGTTAGATTCAGCTTGTTTTTGATACATGTCGTTCAAATGTAAGTTTTTAAACTGCTATCGATACATTTGAAACCTTTGTCAACACTGCACACACACAGGTATATAATCATAAGAACTCCTTGCAGTATTTGATACATGTTATAAAAAACTTTATGAATTTTGGACTACCTATGTACACGCTACTGTATTCTAATGGTTTCTTACATGACATAATATATTAGTGCTCGTGGCAGGCTGGCCGTGACCAGTCAAATGTAGTCATTCCTTTATATTCAACACTTTCTTCAGTATTGTTTTATCCCTACAGAAACCCAGACATACGTCTAGCCGTATGCATGTTCAGCTCACATAACATAAGTGTCTTTCTTGTAGACTAGCAGGCAGGTAATTACCCCTAGAACACACTACGGTATATGCATGTTGCCATAGTATATTATTCCCTTTTGGTGGCTTTTTCTCTTACTGACTGATCGAGTGAAAGCCACGAGTAAGTCGTGAAAGTATTAATCTCTCACAAATGGAAGCAGTGCAGTGCAGTGCAGAAGCGCTGCGTAAGTCACTAGAGTGCCGAGTGGTGGTACAAGTTGAAAGCGATTTTTTGTACGTTTTCGTATTGTAGCTTAGGCCAAGTAGCCACAACCAACCTTTTATGTTTCTCTTGCTTGAGCATGTTTCTCCCGTTTCATATGTTACACCAATCTACATGGCATTACTATATAATCCCATTTCAAGTCTTCCTATCATTCAGCAATTTTTCCCTTAACCGTATGACCGAATGGTTGTGGCTGTAGCAGCAGCAGCGAAAGAACTCGTAAAACTGAATAACAACGTGTGAAGTTGTACCACAAAAGGGTGTTTATACGCATTATGTACGTTGAATTGAAGCAAAACAAGATTGTAACTTACTCATTGTATTTTCATGTGCACCCTTGCGTACTTACTCTTCTCGTATAATACCCCAACTGGATTCACAGTGCTTTCACCCGTTTCTCTATTTTAATTGTAACTGAAATCATTGTGAGTGGTACGAATGTGTGTGTACGTGTGTGTGCGTGGCTGGCCAGTGCATGGGAGCGTTGTTGCCATCGTACGAGTTGACACACCTAAAATTCATATCATAACGCAAATAGTACAATTAAATTTAATCGGCCCCTACAATCGCTACAAGTGTGATTTAAACATCCATGGTTGCAGCATTACATGCCACTGTCAGAAAGTTCAAATCAAATAAGTAGTGAAAGTTAATTTGGGTTTAAAAATAAAAAAAATACGAGACCTGAACACCTTTAAAAGTTCAACTACCAACCAAAGTGATCAATTTTTGAGTGAAAGGTGTAACGGGCAAAGTGATATATAATAGATATGCCAGTATGACACGAACACACCATAACCATGATAGTATTCTAAAACTGAAAAATAGAAGCCTCTGTCTCTCAACACAAACTGTCGGATTTTTTCAGGGTCATACGAGTCTTTGACCTACTACCTGCCCAGTTAAATTGACGAACATTAAATAAAAGGTAGACGCATTATGGCCTGTCTTCCTACGCAACTACAGTCAAACCGAAAGAGGTGAAAGTGAAATGTCACGAGTCATGGCCTTTGAAGAGACAGCAGTCATGAAATATTTAAGTGCGGTCATCAATGGCTGGACGCTTCGCTCTCCGCATAATCTGTAGTATGTAAGTCAGTTATTTTGAACGAGCTTTTAGAATGTCAAGGAGCTGTCACGACGTTGCAACTGTGCAATTGCCGTCAACACCTTGATTGACGTGATAGGTCGACCTGATACTAAAACACATACATGGAACACACTGGAACGAGATTAACTGAAAAACATTAAGATATTAACGAACAGGCTTTCAAAGTTGAAACAAATAAGATTCCATCCAAAAAAGAGTTTTATTCAAAAAAAGTACGTGTGATTTGAAAGCAGCGTATAAAGTAGGTACGTACATGTCAAGTGTAAGCATAACAAAGTTTAACATACACACGCATGCATGAGTTTTCATCCGTAACAACTACAAACCAGTAAACGTAATCGTTGCCAAAGCAATGCAATAGTGTTGTTGTTGGCTTGAGTGAGACGGAGACCACTTTACTTACACACACAATCAAAATGTATAAAGTTTTAGGTATGCCGCTCTCACCACCAGTCACCTCTCTCTCTACCTGCATTGTTGTTGCACTGCCCATTTTGAGCGACGGACAAAAAGGTGTGCCTACAAAGTATAAATAAGCATTCTTCAACATGTAAAACAACTAACAGATGTGATGACGCAAAAATGAATAAAAATGTATATATATCACACGAGCAACGTACAACAATATTGAAAAGAAAGGTGCTTGTACTATTTGTGTGTGCTTGTCTAGCGCTTGATGATTGATCATATTTGCACATGTTTCAAATTAACAGCACTTTTAACGCCGCTACCAACAGTGCAAGTCAACTGTTTTGGAGTCACGTAGCCATGGCACCCCAGTTGCTACGACAGAAAGTCCGCTTCTAGCAGTTCCAGATTAGTATATATACTAAAGTTTGACTTGGGTTCTCTGAAACATCTGTAATATATCTTGTCTGTCTCAACCTTCAATTGGCAGTTGGCAATAACTGCAGCAATTTCACAAGATGCATGGCCCCCGCACTCAATTTTCTTCTTCAGATAGCAACCTATATAATTCTCAAATTATCTTCTGTTGACCATGGTTAAAAGCAGTAGTGGTGGAAATAAAGGACAGCAACAACCGTCCGCCGGTACCTCAAAAGGAGGGCCAAAAGAACAACCAGGGAAGGGGAAAAATGTGGAGGTAGAGACCCGAGGCGAGGATCAGGTGCTTCTTATTGGACCACGGAACAGCAACCCTTTCGTTTGCTCAATGGCAGAAATCAACCGGAAAGGTGGGCCAAGGGGTCCCGGGGAAAGGTTGAAGAGTAGCTTAAAGTGGCAAGGATCGTTGCAGGAACGAGATGTGAAGACACCAGAAGGGTGGCGCATGAGCCACAGTTCAGTTTCCAGCATTTATTACAGTGCACAAGATATCAGTGAGCTTATGTCGGTAGAAACTTTGAGCGACTGGAGCAGTGATCAACTCAGCTCCTTCCGGAGCTACCATTCTGTTAGAGACAGTCTTTTGTTTGATAAGGATTCTGGAAGTGATAAAGAGGATGATGATGTGTTTAACTCTCCACAAGAATCACCTACATGTTCCGGGGCCCCAATACATCACACAAGTGCAAAGAAGGTAAGATAAAATATCATAAACCATTAAAGTTGCGCTTTTAAATATACCTATGTGGGCTATGTACACCTTAGATGTTTCAGTAGAGAGCACGGTATGCATAATGAATGACATTTTATGGTGCAAGGTGTATTACTACATCAGCTAGAAATGAACTTGAGATTTTGGAACACATGCCTCTAGCACAAAAACATATGCATAATTTCATCTCGATTGGCATGCAGATGAATCATGAAATGCTTCGTTTGAGATGTTTGTCATGTTTTTTATTTGTGCTGTTGCTACTATTAGCTATAAGATGATGTTCTTATAGACGTCGCTACAACAGTGGTTGCTAGGATGTTTTACATGCCCGTGATCGGTCATATTTTATGATATGATATATGAATACATGTGTATTTTACATAGTTGGCAACATGTCTTTACAACAAAAATATGTGTCTACGCGCAAGTAGCATCCATCCAATACATGCAGTATAATAAACGTCTTTTAGATCCGGTAGTACCGGTAGTGTACTTTTTTATTAAAAAATAATGACGACACAGCTCCAGACAGACTTTGGATTATTCCATAAGTATCACAGGAAAACAATATGTATTACGAAACTGAACATGATGAACTGGTTGTATAAAAATAGATCTGACGTAGGGTTAGTAGGATATAGCAGTTGGCATGATTAATAATAATATAATTAACTATTTGTAGTAACAACTTTTGCCGTTGCTTATTCGAGTAGAAGCAAAGTTCATTTAATGCAACTCACGTAAAGTGCACCCATTTAAAGTAGTTATTAGTCACATCTGTGCACTTATGAACGTGTGTTGCTGTAGTTAGGCTGGAAACACTAATTATCGTCGCACACAGGAGACCACGGTTAGATGTTTCGCTCACGACGTATAATGTCCTACGAAGTATTTTACTTCCTGGTAATAGACTTTCCTGACAGTGCAAGGCTTACATGTTGGCTTTCGTTTATTCATTTAGGTTACCAATATTTAATATAGTCACTGAGGCACTGAGGGGCATATAACATAAAAGTAGATGATATAGGTAGCCTGATGGATGTTTAGTTGTGGGGGTTTCTTGTTATACACTAATGTTAATTGAAGGAGTAGATACTTCAAGATAATATACATACAGAAGCAATAAGACACCAACGACACCATTTACTACTTTTGCAATGCTGCCAAATGCAGCTACATGCAGATATGACAATGGCACTTGATAGATATTAAGATTAAGATATACACCAATATCTTAACGCATGTTCCTATGCGTTTTGAATAAACCTTTGTAAAGATATTAACAGGTTGCATGCAAGCTCATAAACTAATTAATATACTTATATACAATTTCCAATCAACCAAACCTTAAATAAGTACACGCCTTAGTAAATTTAAGATACAAAATAAACCTTTAATTGGATTACTACGCTTGTAATCTACTGAAGCAATTATTTTTCAATAAAACTTACACTGACATCATGTAGCAATATCATATTAATAAATTTTCAGTTGTTACTGTCCTTCGTAAAAGCTAGCTTGGTCCCAAGTTATTAGGACCACGCTCAAGCAATTTATATCCGAAAAGAAAATTTTACATTGGTATCATGTTTGAATTTTATACTCGTTTATAAGTACATAAGATACATATATCCGTTCTGCTTCGTATCTCTAACAATCATTTCCATTAGAGTCAGCGGTCGCATTCAACATGCTAGGAAAAATGTATTCGAAACCTACTGATTAAACCAAATTATTAAGTAACGAAAGCTACTTATTGCGATTTCGAATGTCTGTCCGTCTGCAGTATATCTCGGGAACGGTAAGGAATTTTGGGATTCAGTTTGCACCAATGGAAAGCATATGACCTCTACTTGTGCTCCTGATATTTTTAAGGTCAAAGGTTATATAATAGTATCTCTGGTAATTATAGGGCGATTTGCGCCATGACCAAACATTATGTACTGTACAGAGCCTATATGTCTATTATGTGTATATTATGTAGTGTATAGCCTATAGTCTCTTATGAAAGTTGACAAAAGTTTGATCCCCTATGTCAAAAGGGTCATATACATACAACATATTTCATATTTCCATAAGCTTTCGCTACTTTCCTATGTTCTTCACTTCATGGTTTATTNGTATATTATGTAGTGTATAGCCTATAGTCTCTTATGAAAATTGACAAAAGTTTGATCCCCTATGTCAAAAGGGTCATATACATACAACATATTTCATATTTCCATAAGCTTTCGCTACTTTCCTATGTTCTTCACTTCATGGTTTATTTGATTAGTAGCCATACAAACGAAGGGCTGGCCGGACGTACAAACATGCCCTAATATGATAACCAGTTCAACACTACCTAATCATGTTTTCTTCTCGAGGATGTAAACAAAAGCTCACTCGTCATTGACAGACTGAGGCTGCACACTACACACGCACGCTCTTCTGTACAATAATATCAAGCAAGACGCTAGAAAAACCAAATACCAGTAAGCCACAAGTTTTTTTCAGCTGATAGCAGTTTTCGTCGACACTTCTCCAACACCACCACTACTGTGCCAACTTGCCAGTCTTGGTTGGTGATGATGGTAGATATCTTTTGGTCCATTTCCATTGATTCACCAACAACCTTCCTCGTAATAAATGTTCTCTGTGGTTGTCTCTCGTGCTTCAGTATACTGCAATAGTTTATATGTATATGCAACTTTACATCGACACAGTGTGCTAATATCAATTAAATCGCGCGGAGTAGTTGCATTGCAAGTTGCAACTGTTAAAGTTATATATCTACACAAAATCTCTCTGATTACGTCACTGTAAATGGCATCCCTTATCCCTTCTATTTGAGCATATGGCTTTGATTGGAATTTCCCGTTCGTTGTTCTGTTTACTCTACTCTAACTTGATACATTGTAGAACCGTATACTTTTTGCAACTTGAGTGGTTGTATATTGTAGCTTGTAGATGTTTGAGTAGACACAAGAGAATCTAAAAAAGATTATAAAGATGTTGGCCATGTCTGTCCGTTTAACTATTATTGCTATAATATGTGTTTTGTTGTAGGCTCTTTACTAAACGAGAGATAGACGGAAAGCCTCACATGACTTCATGGTATTATATTTCATTAGTCAGCCTGTATACCCAACCAACCAATTCATATTATTCCTTACAATAACTTTGCTTGCATGCAAGTGGATGCTGAATATTTGCCGACTATAGTAATAATGCTTCTGTGAGTACAAAGTACAACGTTTAAGAACTTACAAAACTTCAACATACTTCTCAAGGTTTTCGATATTCGTTCATGACGACGACGACCATGATGATGATGATAGTGGTGGCGGTGATGATGATGATGAGTCTTTCTTTATATTGTTGAGCGATGAAATCATCGTGTGTACCTTTTATTTATTGGTGTGTAGTCGCACACTGCTCATCTTTTTTTTAGCGAAAGGGAAAATCATAAGTACATGGTGTGTGTTCATGGCTCGTTTTTGTGTCAGCTATATAATCAGTAAGTGTCAAGTCATTATGGTTGATAGTCAGTGGTTTTGTCATTATGTAGACGTACTGCTGTTCTAAGTATGTCTCACGGAAAAATCCCGAAATCGAAGATGTATGGAGATGATCTGTGGATTTAATTTGTGCTAGGATGGTCATCGTTGTAGTGGAATAGGCTTTTGGTTTGGAACGACCGATCTGTCCTTCATCTTCACTCTCTCTCTACAGTTACAGTCTGTTTATTTGCCGTGGTACCCGAAAGCATCACCAATCTACCACATTACACAATTTACCAGCAGTCAACTGGCTGGGTGGTAAAAACTTAATGGCATGCAAGTTCACATTCTTGGAACGTTGCTCGCTGGAAAAGTGTATCTTTCTCCGTTGTGGAAAGAAATTATTTCGTGTTTCACCATCATTACTTTCATGGCCCCGTGGTCCTACTTTCGAAATAACTAACATTAACTATATCGTACCGGAAACTCCAGTGGTTTGTCGGTGTTGCCAGCTGACGATATAAATAGCTGCTCATTTTGTTTCAAACATCTCCCAGCGTTGTGGTGGTTGGTTGTGGTACATGGTGACGGTAGTGGTAAATAACAAAAACCGTGTATGTAGTCATTTGCAATACTTTTATTGTGCACGCTTTTCATGTATGTCGTGCTGTATGTTGTTGATGTTCGAAAGAAATTAGATTGGGACCGTTATTACTTGTTTATTACGACGAATGATAACTCAGATAACTGCAAAACTACTGGATGTATACATGGACTTGTAGTGTGGATCTATTTTAGTCATCATTTATCTGCGGTTCGGCAATATTTTTACCGCGTTGTATTAAGCTCACTTCTAATGTGAATGTACCGTTTAGATGAACCGAACTTGCAATTTCCTTTTTCTTTTTGCAATTTAGTATAAAATTTCGCGAAACATGCTTGGGTAAATTGTAACTGTAAACTGTAAGAACGTGTGCCATATTACATACATCATCACTGGGCTACTTCTGCATCAGGAGAAAGTTTATTTTTTTACAATTTAAAAAAGTCGCTGCAGGTTTTAACCAAAAAATTAAGGGAGAGGCACAACGCATAGTCGTGAGAGATTATTTATGCGGGTAAACAGTGCAAGTGAATTAAAGTTACAGAACAATAGAATCTCTCTGTTGATGTAAGTCATATACCATGTACCATAAGTAAAGAGCACAATTACGCCACATGCATTGTGCATCTCATTAATTCATAGGTAAATATTTACAAATGCTGTGCAGTGTTTGTTTATTTACTCTTTTCTGTGTGTAGTTTTATTTGTTTTATTGTGGAAGTCGATCTTAAATCTTTTAACAAAATTTTCAGGTGGCCAAAAGTGTAGTATTTGTTGAAGCAATGGCCCCCAAGGATGTTGATTTTGTTCTCGTGTGGGATGCCAAGACTGAAGCATCCCGAACTGAAGATGCAAAAGAGAAAAGAAGAGTTTTTGAGCAGAATCTAGCGGAAGAAGGTCTTATTCTGGAAAGGGAGAAAATTGAAGGAACAGATTACAACTTTGTGAAAATAAATGCACCAACGGAAGTTCTTCGCCGCTATGCTGAAATACTGAAACTCCGAATGCCTATGAAACAGGTAAGTTTAAAGTTTTCCTTTGACTTGTGTACCGGATAGGGGTTTTACCGGGACGTGGGATACCTTTTTCGTCATTTCAGTTTTGCCGATTTCGACTTCCCGTAGAAACTTTTATGTGATTGCCTAGAGTTGACCATCACCAAGTACAATTAATTAAAAATAAATGTACCTACTTCACATTCAACAATTTAGATATGCTAAATAATAACATTAGGCATGATTTTTAAATGTAGTTGCCTATATTTTGTCAAATTTTAATAGTATGCTGTACTCCATTTGTCGAACGTATTCTAGACTGAGTATGTTACTTTAAAATTTTGTAAACCTTTTCTTCTTCACTATATGCTGTCCTAAATTCTAAAAAATATCTATTTTTTCTTTTCTTTGGTTTGCGTACGATCAATGGCTTAATCATGTGAGGGATGTGTCATGTCAATTTGTCATCACATGTGATTTTATGTCAAAATAGATTACCTCTCATCTCTTACGAATGTCATTCATGAAGCTAGTAAAACATAATTACTTAATTACTAATAATATGGTGTATAAACTTACAGGGCAGGGTTTACATTACATTTGGATGCAGCATAGACCTAAATTACCATTCGACATTCGATCTCATCTGTAACAGTATTATTGATGAATTTTACCCTGTTTTTAAATGTAGCCTCTATCATTTGCACCCTCAACTTGGTTGTTGGCTTAACATGTTTGAAACGACGATAATAGTTATTTTCGAAAATTAGTTTAACTGCAAATTGTATACAACTGCTAAGTAATGACCGTGTTGTTAATTGCGTATTTAAACAGCCAATGTGCTTTCAGTGTTCCAACCGTCAACCAACGCATTTAGATTTCATTAAGTTGTTATGTGTTTCATCTGCCAGTATAAATTACTTGTCTTTTAATTAAACGTTGTTTTTTGTCAATCATTACGATAGGCTGTTTTACAGTGTGCTGAGCTTCTTAGGTCGGTCGGAGTTTTACGAAATCTCAATTGGTTTGAATGTGATTTTCAGCCTAAATAGATGTTTATAATTGAACGTTAAAAAGTTGAAATGTTTTTTTTTCTATCAGCATGACAACTCCTTATTGGTATTAGTTATATTGAAGCTATTTTGTTTAATGTGATGTTTCTGTATGTATTACTCAAGGTACATGGCGATGTAGTGGACAGTATCTATGCAGCCCACGAGGAGTTTAATTACCAGCAGGTTCTCCATATTTG
Organism: Callyntrura guangdongensis; assembly: GCA_027744295.1. Taxonomy (NCBI): domain Eukaryota; kingdom Metazoa; phylum Arthropoda; class Collembola; order Entomobryomorpha; family Paronellidae; genus Callyntrura; species Callyntrura guangdongensis. The sequence continues at coordinate 12,184 of JAHZNB010004832.1, forward strand.
ATTTAAGATATTATTTATTATAGTTATCAGCTAATAATGGATATATAATGCTTGAAATCGTAATGTATTTGCTTATTTTATGTATCGATGACCGACTTATTTTTTAGACGTTGCGTTTATCATACTCGTTCCTAGCTGTTTGAGAGCTTTTCGTAGTGCCATTTTAGTTGTAACAGTTACAGTTACCGTCCACCGTGACTTACCTTTAATATGTCAATACTCGATACCAGAAGAAAAACGATGTACTGAAAAGTGTCTTTTGTATACTCGTAGAATAAGTGACGTTTAACTGTGTCAATATTTTTCTCTATTTGTCCTCTTTTCGCATCCAACCAAACTATTGCAAATAATAAATCCTACAGCAGATACATTTAGGTTTTGCAGCAGTAATGATTCACTCTGTAAATATTATCTCAGGACACTTATCTCGCCGTGTACGGTAATACGGAAATCATATTTGTACATATTTGACAAAGTTCTTTTTCATTAATCATGCACCTTGTAAATTTTGGACCGCTGGACAATGATAATTATATTTGTATTTGAAATTACAATGAATCTGGTTATGGTGCATTTTTTAACGTATCACGATACCCCAAAAATAATGCCAAGGGTGTCAATCAATCAATTAATATTGAGGAAAAGTATCTTGTGCATTTAATTTACCGTTACTTTTTTCTACTACATTAAAGCCTTGTTATTAGTATTATTATTATTATTATTTTGTCATTTATTTAGTGTACAAAGTTTCTTCTTGACGGCATCTAACATTGTGACATCGTTCTTCAATTGTATCCATCTTTGCGTGCCACACTACGTTACAATCACTATGAAACAACTACAAATTAGTTTTATTGTAGTTTTCCGTGTTAGTCGCTAAAACTAAGAATAGCTTTACCATAGCATCATTATATATGTACATATATTTATTCTATCATATTACAAAATATCGTGCACGCCTTTACAGGTAGACTATTGTAATTTATTTACAGATTAGTATTTGTTATTAACTTACCTACACGTGCTCTTAATATGCTGTACGTCACAGCTATGCTTAGGTAAATACTTCTCATACGCATATAATGTCTTCACTAGGTCAAAATGGGACAATTTGGTAGCCAATAAACTGTTTCCTTGCTTGTGTGACTGCTTCTGTTGATACTGCAGCGTTTTCAAAATTCTAACACTGTTTTGACTCGCTTGACATTTCTGGTAACTCAAACCATGAAACAACTTTTCTATACTTTGCTTTTAATATGGGTGAAAACAATTTCTTGTGACAAGTACTAAATTTCTGCCATCGGATGTCGAGATCCATGTGCAACTTGAACGTCCAAGCCTACTAATGTAAATGACTAAAAGCAAAGTATTCCGAATCAACATATAAAGCATACACGGAAATTATATGATATTTATTTTTTGTTATTTTGATGTACATGCGAATTGTTTGCATTTACTGTTGTTGGTATGGCTAATGCTCGGCTATTATTCTGATTCTTAGTTCCCACACTTATCGGATTTAAAAAACCGTGGGAACGCTATTATGGCGGAGGTCAAGTCATGGTTCAGTATGTTGACGGATTACTTTCGTGTTGACCAAGGTACATTTCCTGCGCAAGATCAGAAAATGACTGCAGTGTACAGCAGAGAAAGGGAATATTTGTTTGACATCGACGAAGTGGAATTCTTTTCTCCTGCCACACGTGCTCGTATAGTGGACTTTATTTTGCGGAGAAAACGGTACACAGATAACGACATGGATGATTATGCTTTTGGCATTGAAAGATTGCTGCAATCTTATGTTTACGCTGCCGCTTACCCTCTCCATGATGTAAGTTAGTCTTCACTAAAAATTAACAATTTAATGACTGCTTTGAGATATTGATGAATTTTTATTGATTTGTTAATCTTAGGGTGACTTAAAAACTTCTGGTAGCCAACAGGCTGGTGTTAATTAATATCATATTACTAATATGTCGTGTTACTGCAAACCAGACAAAGTAATTAGTTAATTCATATTTATTGCAGTGAGGATATTTGTGATCAAAGTGTAAACGTGACAATGTGCCCACTTTGTGACAAATTATGTAACTATTGGGTACTTCATGAAACATGTACTTACGCCAGGCTGACGTATTTATTTGATAACGACGCGACAGTGATATTTGCCATCATTATGTCCCTTTGGAGTACGTTCATGAAAGAAATTCAGCATCATTGCTCACTGCATCGTAGTAGATTAAGGTCCTTTATTTCATCCTGTATTTTTTGTTGTGCTGTTAGGTGCTGTATTTCTGGAGTGTTGGAAACGGTATTCAGCGGAAATTACTCATCGCTGGGACCTTACTGGATTTGATATCAATGAGGAACATCCAAGACCAGAATATTTAATTCGATTAAAGCATGTTAAGAAAAAGGAGAAAAATGTTATTACAAACGTTGCAGAACCATATGTGCCCTTTTGGCGAATGAAACTACCATACACTTTATTTAGTGTGTCCATGGTGCTCTTCTTGGTATGCTTAAGTAATCATCATCGAACTTCATAATTATCGAGCGTTGCGTTGGGGTGAAATTTTATAAAGTTGTAGTTTAACCATCTGTAAATTACCTTTTCCAGATTTCTCTCGCTATTGCAGCCGTCATAGCTGTCGTGTTCTATCGAGTGTCTGTTATGCTCACGCTTAGCAGTGAAGATGGTGTAGCTGGTGTTCATACTTGGGGCCTAATTCTTGTTAATTCTACAGCTGCATCTATTAATCTTGTCTTCATCTTCTTTTTTAACTGGGTAATTCTTAATTGCTCTCTTTCAAATAATACGTTTACGAACTTTTCCGGAATATTTAACTATTTTTAATGTACGAATATTTTTTATTTATATTTCAGTTGTACTCGTATTTAGCTGAATATTTGACCGAATTGGAATTACACAGAACTCAGACTCAGTTTGATGATAGTGTTACTTTAAAAATGTATCTTCTTCAGTTTGTTAACTACTACGCTTCTATATTCTATATTGCCTTTTTCAAGGGAAAGTTTGTGGGATACCCAGCCAAATACACACGTTTTTTCGGGAAATTGCGCCAAGAGGAGGTAAATCAATGAATGATCAATATAATAACAATCTGCTTTTTGTATGCATTAATTTATTTTAAACATGTCTTTTACAGTGCGGGCCTGGAGGATGCATGAGTGAATTATGCATCCAGTTGGCAATAATAATGGTCGGTAAACAAGCAATGAATACCGTGATGGAAATGCTTTGGCCGTAAGATTGTAGCATTTTGTGATAAAGTTGCTTCCACTTGGATGTTTAAACGTGCTAATGTGAACTTTATATTTGGTTAGTTTGGCAATGAAGTCGTATCAGAAGTTTACACTCATGACTGGCATTAGTAAAGAAAACAAAAGTGAAACGTTTAGTGCACAGTGGATGAAGGATGCTAAACTTTTGGAATGGGGACCGAGATCATTGTTTCCTGAGTACTTGGAGATGGGTGAGATCTTTTAGAGATATGACGGTTTACATGCATACATAGATGGTGGTTGCTTACATACACATGTTTTAACCAGAACATTTTGTGATATAGTTCTTCAGTACGGTTTCATAACGATTTTTGTGGCTGCCTTCCCGTTGGCACCGTTGTTTGCTTTGCTCAATAACATATTGGAAATGCGCTTGGATGCTAAAAAGCTACTAGTGTACTACCGCAGGCCTGTAACTCAGCGTGTCAAAGACATAGGAGTTTGGTACACCATTCTTGATTCAATCTCTAAAATTGCCGTTATTTCAAATGTAAGTAGTATATAAAAAGTCCTATTACTATACTATATAAGACAGAAATTGGTTTTACTGATCTGTGTGTTTATATTTACATTCCAGGCCTTTATTATTGCATTCACATCAAATTTTATACCGCAATTGGTTTATCGATATGGCCTGTACAAAAGTGACCATGAAAACCCTAGATATGGAACTCTGGATGGATTTCTGAATTATTCATTAGCTAGCTTTAACACATCCGATATGGAAAAAGAAAGCCAACCGGATCCAAAGCGTGTTGAAAATCTTCAAGATCCTGGTGTTTGCAGGTATGTATGGCTTCTTTGGCTTTAATTTAGTGCAACGGAATACGTTTGCCAAAAAATGTACTGTACAGTAATCAACATTACGATGATTCTGCAATTTTTTGAGAATGGTGATGATCAAATCACTTGCGTAACAACAGTAAAAAAATTAAATAGTAAATACACTTAGTTTAGTTGCACACAACGTATAAATTTACCATTTCTATTCTTATGATATCTTTGGTTTCCGTTACATTTCGAGTTTATATGTGAATGGTTTATGCAAAAAAGAAAACACATGTGTGCACTTATACTTAATTTAATGTTTTCGTGCTTCTGGAACTGTTCTAGGTATCCAACGTATCGCTACAGTTACGATTACAGCACTCCAGAGTTGATATACAAGCGAACTGACTTTTATTGGAAAGTGTTGATGGCTAGACTGCTGTTTGTTGTGATTTTTGAGGTACGCTCATGTATATACCTGATATATAATATAAGGACATATTCAAACTTTTACGTTTCTAATTGTACATTGTTCTATAGAATGTCGTAGCCCTATGCGTCATGTTTTTACGGTGGATAATACCTGACATTCCACGAAAGCTCGAAGACCAAATCCGTCGAGAAACATACTTAACGAACGAGATAATTATAAAACAAGAAATGCTTAGAGCACGCGGAGTTTCGGGTGGCGATAGTACAGCATGGAATCCAATATCTGGGGAAAAGGAGCTTGAACTAGTTCGATGTTCGACAGGAAACAGTTTGAGGAAACGCAATACAAAACAGGACACACTGGACGAAAGAAATCCGCAAACAGCGGAAGTAATGGTTTGACCTGTAGCAGTATTTTGTACAAACACATAAGAAGAAAATACACGAATGTTGTCCTTGTGAATAGATATTACACATTACAGCCGTTAGTATCACTTACACAGTAACAATTTATTGTTCACCGTGGCACTTTGGATAATTGCTGATGTGTAATAGTGAAACACGAGAGTCAGAAAACTACATTTATTACCACTTTTACTGAAAACTACCAGAAACTATTTTAATTGGGCAGTTTATCATGATTTTTATTTGGTATTGATATCTGCATTATTTTTAATATTAACATTTTGAATAATTTACCATTATATTACAAAGACTGAATATTGTAAGTCCCACAGTTTTCGTTATCCTTGCTTTAACTGATATTTGAAGCACAGTAGTATGGGACTTCATTTTAAGGTAGGTATTTAAAATTCATTTTGACATCTGTTTGTAGACTTTCCCCTGCAAAATTTCAGATTTTTCTTCTCAGCGCTTCAGCAACTGTTAGTGTAATAGATTACACGACGACGACGGTTGATACGAAAAAAATATATAAACATTGAATACATGCGATTTGCCAATTTATCGTCAACTACTTAAGTACTAATTATACTGATATTTAATTTTACCAAAAATTGTTACATCACAAATTACAAACAAAATGTTGCCTTATACTAGCGTTTATGATTTAACGTTTACGATAATGTTGCAAGTTCTTGATGTCAAATATTTATTGTGCATATTGATTATGCATTCCGCATATACGTCTCGTAAACAGTAACAAAACAATATCTATGCATGCATGTCCCGTGTCCATGCATGTAGATATGTACACACATATTATTGTGTATGTTTAGTATCATGAATTATGATCGATAACAACGATTGTTATCCCTCTACCAACTTTAGAACAGCAATATTAATTAACCTTGTAAAAGCATAATTATCTGTCCAGACATGCTACTTTGTACCAATGACTGATTACGATGAACGCACAAGGTGACGCTAGTGCGGATCTCTGAGATGACACCTTTATCTCATGTCTATGTATGTGCGTTATGAAAAGTTATAGTCAAAATTATTGCTGCAATTCAAATTTTAAGTCATTTTTACTTGATTAGCGAATGTTGCTCCATGGCAGGATGTTTTGTGGAAATTACGGATAGTGGCTCAAGACGTATTATCAATACTGTAAGGCACTTAGACTTTATAAATTTATCACTAAACACAATTCATAGCCACTTTTGTGTTTTAAAGTATTTATTTGATTTTACCCATACTATTTGAGAAAGTAACGCATATTTCCTAGGTCCCATTTTATTAAAACTTTTCCATCGAGTCCCGTAAATGCGAAAATAGTTGCATCATTACAATTACTATCGGTGTAAATATTTCTGTGTTAGCGTACTAGTCTAGTTACGAAACTATTACTTTACTATCATGTTATGAGTTAAACTTTTTTTTTTTAAAAAAAAAAGAGTAAGGAGTGCCATCGAGTAAATAGATAAACTTGTATGAGAGAGTCAAGTTATAGGTAAACAAGTATCAATTCTAGTAATACTGTATGCAAATCAAATCTAGAACAACTTGTATCTACGTGAGCCGCGTGTAATGCGATAATTGCAAATAAAACGTAATTTTAACGTGGAACAAAGAAATACAACGACCGATCGCTAACTTAGCAAAATCTCAGCCGTACTTAACTTACCATTAGATAGGTCAAACTAGAATTGATGTTTTGTTAATAACAACATTGACATAATATGACTTTTTGCAAGCATCTCCCGGTAAGTCGTGCAGGATCTGAGTAAAGTTACAATCATTAAATATATGTAATATTTATATACTATTAGTCAATAGCAGGTAGGAATTTTCTTTACTGTTGAATATTTGTTAAAATCTGATAATAAAAATCAAATCTTTCTACAAACTTAGTCCTAAAGTGTACGTCTGGTGCTACAAATACTAAAATGTGCCTATTTGATTATTTTATCTCACAAACTAATACCACTTATGTGTGATAATTACTGGATATGTAAATATTTGTGTTTATAACAGTAAATTGTTCACACACACCCGGGCCTGCAATATGATATTATGCAGTGCAATTTGTTAAAATGAAAAAAATAACTGGTATAATCCTAAACTAATTATAAACTCCACAAACCGTTAATTTCCGCTATATAATTAATTTCCCAGATTAGATTACTTATCACATGATGACATAGGTTGGTAGGTATAGTATTTCATCACAAAATGAGTCAATGACTAACACAATGCACATCCCTGTAAGCAATTATAGCGAGAAAGACACTTGCCATCCAGTGGAAATAAAGCCAATAATAAAGAAGCGCTAAACGAGTGTATCAATTAATGTGTGCTTATTTAACTCAATTTAAAATTACGTACATTGTGTCTTTATTTTCGGTCCACTAAATTTAACATGAGATAAGAGATATGCTGAACGAAGTGCAAGTGCATTTTTTCGGTGCGCCTGTTCCTCATCTCTTGTTAAGTACCAATAATTAATCCTACCGTCTCTCTTCGAATTTTTAGATTGATATGCATAAATACGTTATTGTGACATACAATCATTGTTACTTCCAGTGTAAACTTGCGAAAGGTAAATGGAATTTTGTTCTGCTACTTTAGCGGTAACGATATGAATGTGTCCACAGATGTATTTGCTGTGTATCGTAGTCATCACGCTACATACATAGTAAGAATAAGAATAGAATGTGAAAAATAATTACTATCGTTACTACTACATGTGTATGTATGTCTGAAAGTAAAGAGTCTTGTGGAGGGAGAATAAATTGTATTCATTGGACTAAAAAATGAAAACAAATCTGTTGTTATTCCGTGTTCATAAAAGACGTATGTGTGTACTAATAATAAAAGAAAAGACATCTTTTTTTGATAGATGTGTTTTACATTTATGAATTTCGATGGTGCAGACTGAAAATATGACGCCACCTTTTATTTCAGTTATGTTTGAGCCTATTTTTGTATTCATGCTGGCTGCATCTTCCCAGTATAATTGTAAAAACGGTAAACTTTGTTTTTGCAATACTTGAATGTTTGATGTGTAGACATACATTGTGTCTCTTCTGCCGACCTGGGAAAAAAGGCCAGTAAACTCGCCGCGTCATGGGCAAGGGCAACGCGGTACAAAGCGCTTTTTGACTGACTGCCAAGTGCAAATGACATTACTTCTCATTCGCCAAAATGTTTACAAGAAGAGACGAATAGAATCTGTCATCGTGAGCATCACAAAAACAAACAAACACAATTAGTGCCGCTACTACTGCATGCGTTTTTACACTCACAACAGTTGCGTTCGTGAAGTTATTGCACGTACGCAATAGTGGAAGGAATAAAGGAAATGCACAAAGCACGGTAAAAGTTAAATACTTCACTTCCACTTTAAGCTCCATAAAATATTGATTGTCGCTTGCTCAATTTGAATCTTCTGTTCACTTCCATTAACCAATAGAAATTATTTTAAATGGATCAAAATGCAAAACAACAACCTAGAATCCGGTTTCATATTCTTTCTAAGCTATGCACATTACTATACCGGCAATTTGTGAGTTGCCTGAACAACGATGAATATCATTCCCAGAATATTTGTCGTTTATGAAATAGTGCACGCCACGCCATATGACTATATACGTCCGGTAGTAAAAACCGTTCCGTTATGTTGTAAGAGGAAAGCCAGCTTTGTTATGTAAGTAGAGCACAAAGTCAAATGCTTGTAAATATTGACTTTAAAAGATACTTGTCTGTCTGTTTGTCTGCCAATGTGCTCTTCCTCTTTGTTTGTTTTCACCAGCATCGAATGATCAAGAAATTTTTCCATGCTTGAATTTAATTAATGTGTCAATCGTTGAACGCATCTTCAGATATATCTTGTATAATTTAAAACATAACTGGGCTTTTACTGAAAATGTCCCATGCGGAACTGCAACTGCAACTGCAACTTGCCACGCTTGTTTTAGAACTAAGGTAAACATACATGTATCAGTGAGGAACCTGCTGTTCGTTCTTAAAAATGTCTTTAGACGATGTTCCAACAACTCTTGCTGTTGTACAGTATAAGTTAGGTACCACAGTCCCTTTCTGTTTGCAGCTTTTCCGTACGGTTTAGATCCGCTCTAGTATGTAAGTCGTTACAGGCCTTTCCCTTCCGAACACATTCGCTCCCAAGGGTCTAATCGCTCCCCAAGCATGTTTGCTCATGCGGCCTTTCCCTCCCAAACATGTTTGCTCCTGCGGCTTTTTGCTCCCAAGTTGATTTACTCCTGTGGCCTGCAGAATATTTTTTCTGTGTGGATTTCTCCAAAGTTAATTTTCTCTTGTGCCCTATTCATCTGAAACTTAA
>JAHZNB010004833.1:0-12942 GCA_027744295.1 Callyntrura guangdongensis
TAACACAACTTAACACAAAACGCGCTTTATAAATGGTAAACAAAATATAAACGAATTTTGTTTGTTAATGACAATAGTATATAGTAATAAATATAGCCAGCTGTTTTGGTTGATGTTTTGTAGCGTGTAGTATTTATTCATTGTAATTATTTTTATTATGTTGTATTAAAAATGATTGTGATAAATACTAAACACTAGCAAAAGTTTGTGCAGAAAGCATTCATAGGCACTAGCCAAAGGAAGCAAGAAAACTTAAAACAAGTAAATGACTAATGTTCCACTGTAAACTGATGGCATAATATTGAGATTGTTTGTAGTTGGAAGGAAATAAGGAGCTACTTCATCATTTGGTTAGGCCAAGGCCACGACCGGTAGACTGCCAGGTCGGCAAAGCCATTAGTAATCGTGTAAACATGTTGTTTCACGAGGAACTGTTTACCAGATCTCAATGTAGTTACTGTCAACAGGAGATCTCCAGTTTAGCCATTGAATGTGTGGAATGCCACAATGGAAATTTCCGTTTATGTGTTGAGGTAAAATTTGTTTCGTGTTTTATTTGTCTCAAATTTACTGAATTCACTGATATTGTACTGTTAAAATGTATTTATTCAATTGCAGTGCTTTTCATTAGGAGCTGAAATAGGACAGCACAAAGTTGACCATAAGTACAGATTTTTTGTAAGCGAAATTTCACTATGTTTAAATTTTTATAATATGTGTGTCTTGTGGATGCACAATTAAACTTTTTCTGCTTTGTTTTTAAGGATTCCGGAAGCTTAGTCTTGAGTGCGAATTCAAAAAGTGATGTACCAAGAGACTCTGATGCTCCTTCTGAACAAACTCATAATCAGCCCACAATTTCCCCCGTGGGCAGTCCCAAAAACCCAGCAGGTAAGAAATATTGGAAACGAGATTTATATTAAGATATGTACATGCACATATCTGACTTGTTATTGTTATATAAATTAAAAATTGTTGGTTTATTTTCAAAATCAATGAACAGAGGCAAAGACTCATTACGTAAATAGATATGTAAATGGCATACTGGGGCAACTGACTTGGTCGAATGGGGCCCCGAACGAAGTCAATCGTAACATATGTAGTACGCAGATTCAAAAACCCGTTGATCACACTGTTCCATCTGATGAAGGTCCCCTATCACCTAGTTTAACTCAGCGTCTTCCATTACTGGAAATCAGCGCTGATGAAATGCTTCAGTTGGGATACATGCCTAATCGGGACGATTACGAAAAGGTTTTAATTTTTTTGAAATTTTTAGTCATTTATTAGCTCAGATTGCATTTAAAGTATGAAAGGTTTGATGTTTAAAATCATAAATTATTTACTAATTCAGGAGTTTGATAATGAAGCAGAGAAGCTGGTGTCGCAATTGTCCTTTACCTCTGATGATGATGAATTGGATATTGGTAAGATTTTGAGACTTTTTTTTCAAAATAGAATTTCAAAGTTTCGATTTCATGGTTTTTAAAACACATCCTGTTATCTTTGGAACCATTTCTTAGTATAGATCAGTAGATATACTATACATTTATTTTTTTGCGAAATTAGGTTTAAAACTTGCGTTGGTGGATATGTATACCAGGCGATTACGAGAAAGAGCCAGACGTAAAAGAATGATACGGGATTACCAACTGGTTTCAAAATTTTTTAAAAAGGATAAATCTAAGAACAACGGAGGTGTTGGAGAAAGCATTGTCAACAGATCACAGTTTTCCAATTATGAAAAGTTCGTGTTATATTTTCCAAAATCCTATGATAACTATAGCTTCTGAAGCTACTCCATAAAGGATAATTTCTATTTTTGCTAACAGAATGTTGCAGGAAAAATTTCGTCCGTTTGCCCAATTTCTTAATAGTAAAGAACACGACAACCTTATTCGTAATTTAGTTAAAGAAAAGGAGCTGAAATTTCGGCTTGCGGAGTTGTACAAATATAGACGTAATGGAGTAAGAAGACCTGAAGAATGTGCCGAATTCGAACGACTAAAAGGGAACGCTACCATCATTAAAGGCAAACGAAATTTGGAAATGATACCAGAGGGTGAAAATTTGGAGGTGCGATTAATGGCTTCTGTAATGCATTGTGCGATTGTATTTATTTTTTGCTCCGTGAATTCTAATTGTATTTTGGTCATTCCCCTCTGGTGTGTTTGCTGTCTTATTTTCTAGGGTAGAAGTGGCAACAAAAAGGCAGCACCAGCAGAAAATCTAGTCGCTCCTCTGCTAGTTCGACAGCTACAACAAGCGTAGGTTCCCTCAAATTTTTTGTAAGGTTAAAAAATCATAAAGCGTCAATTTGTTACAAATGATTCAAACAACCAAATATTTACATTCAAAGAATTCCTCCAAACTCTCCAAAAACGAAACCTTTGACGAGCGTCGCAAACGACGAAAGCGTAAACGGAAGCCTCTCTGTCGCCCGAAATCTCACACAGCCGCCGTTCTCCAACGAAGACTGCAACTTAAAAAGTTACATGGAATCAAGCGAATCGGTACGTGTTTTATTGCATCAGGGTCTGGTGGAAGAACCGAAGGTACTGGAAACACCACAACCACAAATCAGCGAAAGCTCATCCCAACAAAAAGAAAAACTAAGGGCTTCGGCAGACCTATATACTGCTGAATATGCTCCGAGTGCCGATTTACTGACCGAAAAGGAATTACTGGTATGGGACCTCTATAACAGTTTTAGCTTTCAAAATAAAACGAAATTTATGAAAGAAACTAGCTAATAAGACCCGTTCTCGAACGGGAAAATTTTGAGAGGAACGTTAGTGTCACTTCGTCTGGACCATTGTCAGACCCTATCGGGTCTGAAAATGGTCTTTCTGGCCGTTTCATTTAGCTAACATAGTTTTTGTGGTAATGTAACTTTAAAATGAAATGAACTTTTTCGTAGTTTTGTTTGAAAACCACGATAACACCTGCACAATTTTTAACGATCAAGACAGCTTTACTTTTAGCTGTAAGTTTATTTGTTTGATACTGACATTGATTGTTTTATTAAAATTCTTAAGTCATAAGGTTAACTATATTTTTTTCAGCGTAAACCAAAGATAGATAATAATCAACAAAGTATGGAACTGAAGGATGTGCCCTGTCCACCAAATATTACGACAAATGAATGGGAGCAGGTGATCACGTTTTTTAAAACAAATTACATTTAAAAAATTATGTATAGTTATTTGAACGAGTAAATAGAAAATTCATATTTTTCAAGTTTCTACTGTAAAGTCTTGAGCTAATACATAATTTATAAGTTAGTTTAATTTTACAATTTGTGTTGTGTAGGTAGGTAGGTTTATTATTACTTACTAGTATTTTTATGTACTTGTTTGTGGTGAAGCTGTCTGAATAAATAAAGGACTAGTGCTTTAAGTCTTTGCAAATTAAAAATACAGCTACTGTAAATACATGAATTGCAAATAAAGCTTTCATTAAAGCAAACGTTCTTCAATACATTACCATTGCACTCTTTTAATTTTGCTAATATAGGTAGTTTATCCATTTTTCATAGGTTGGCTGTCATTCTGCAATCTATCACCAAAATGAAAATTGATGAGCGAATTCGTGGAAGCGTCATACACAATTATGATTTAAATGTTCAACAGCCTTCCACATAATGAACAAATCTGCAATTTATAAAGTAAAATTTTAATTGCTTTGATTGCTGTAGTGTAATATTCACTATATAATTTCTTTGCACAACATACTGTGTAGTTATGTACATACATGCCACGAAACATACGAAATTATTGAAGTTTACTAACCTAGAATCGAATTGATCGATACGTGACTTTAAAATATTCGGTCCAAACATCATTGCCAGCTGTTGAAGGCATAATTTGCCGGCTGCTGCAGTCTGAGGGTTCTCAGATTCCTAAGAGATTTCATAAACATTGTATGTAAATGTAGTTTCAACAAAATAATGAATTTTTAACAAAAACACATACAATACTGTAAAATATGGGCTCAAAAAACAGGGCAAGAAATTCCTTGAATGGCTTCTTTCCAATTCCTTTGGCAAGGGGGGGCACGACTTTACACATTGTTTCAAGAAAAATTGCATGCTGAGAGTATGACCTAACTTGACAGGCTTTGATGATCTGAGGAATGAGCACAGACAGATGCGACTGACATTCTGGAAGTGGAGAGATGTCTCCAACTAAATACAAACACCTAACATAATTGATTGAAAACAAAAATATAGGTAAATTTATTTTCAAATGATTGCAAGACGTAATTTTTAATGAAATTTCAAGTGTCAATTCATGCATAGACTTTACCCATCCCCGAATTCCCACGGTTGTGACGGCCTTGCATAAGGAATGAACTGTGCCCATGGTCCGGGAGGGTATGAATATCTCTAACAAAGTTAAATTCAGTTTTAATCACTATAACCCAAAAATGCTCAAGTATCTCAAATATGCTCATATTATACGCTTGAAAAATTACTGTTTCTGGACTAATAGTTAATGATGAAAGTTGGCCACAACAGACGTCAGGGAGTTGTCTATTAACACCTTCCAAGCCGAAAGCGATCCGCTCAATAATCGAGGAAACAATTTCATGTCCATACGCTTTAATCATATTTGTAATGGAAGCTGCTGCGCCTTGACGTACAATGGATATAGGAAATCCAAGATTTTCGTAAAACAATGTCAACAAATTTTCCATTTCTGGTTTGCTTTCATGTGGGAAATTTATTATGAAATTGCCACATCCCAAGCACGCGGCTGAAATACATAAGCACATGGACAGATTAATAATTTTACCGTGCAATAAGTTTTATGCGGTGATTAATGAAACTCACAGTCTCGAACATGCCATCGTTCGTCATGAAATGAACGTTTCAATACTTCCAAAAGTACAGGAATGAAAGGTCGTACTAAGCTAGGATTAATCTTTCTGGACAACTCTGCAATACAGGCGCATGCTGCTTCCCTCACAGCATGGTTTTCAGATCCAGTAGCTTCTAAGTAATATTTAACCTGTATTGTGACAAATTGTAAAAAATATGAAACACCGTTTTTGGTCGTGACATAAAAAATTAAGAATAAGGTTGTGATTTAGCAAAAATAAAAACTATTTTTTTTCACGGGTGTATTTCCTACCACTTTATTTATATGTTTTTCAACCAACTGTGGTCCATCGGTATTGACTATCAGTCTCCACGATTCCTGAGAGTACAACAAGAATTTCGTGTCAGCCATGAAATACCGACACAAACACAGTCTTGGCAATAGAACATCATAAAACTGCTCTCTCTTCGAGACATGAACACCTAAAATGTGCTTTCGGGTAGCTACTGCAGCCGCGATTCTAAATCAGGAATTAAAGATGACACATAAGCACGAGTTAATCAAACAATTTTATACACTCTTAGTGGTTCTATTTTTTATGTTTATTTTTTAAGTTAAACCAACCGAGTCTGGCTACATAGATCTGTCAAGCCACTGCTAAGCTTATCCGCAAATATCATTCCATACATATCGTAATCTACACAACCTAAAAAAAGTTAACACTACAAGTTAGCTCAGCGCTATATGTATAATGCAGTTGTGATGCTAAACAATTACATGAATTCAATTCAGCTAAATAATGTGTAATCATAGTAGGTATATAATGTTTGTAAGTACAGTAGTACATACCTGCATCTAGTAACACTGAACATAGCAAAAATCCAACTTCCCGCACAAAACGATTAGAATGTTGAAAGACTATTCAAAATTACTTCAACAAGGTCTTCGTCAACGTAAGCTTTGAATTGTGAACCTATAGCATTGACGACGTTGATAAGACATTTTAGAATCGTCTCAAGTTTGGAAGAGCGGACGCCCTTTGGTGAAGCTTCAAAAACAGTAATCTTATCAAAAGATGATGGTGGAAAACGACTGGAATTGCCATGATTTACAAGTTTAGATAAGGATGAAACAATTGGGTTCGGTTCCTCCTGGTCAGTCTCCATGTTAAGTGCTTGGGAACTCTCTTGATCTCCTACCACGTTCCAGATCGACTTAAGCTCCGCCTCCATTAGGGTTTTAATGGCCTCTCGACAATTTTCATATACGACTGGTCCCATTCGCTTGCTAAGAGCTCCGATTATATCACCTAAAACAGACAAGACAGATACACAAAAATCTGAAAAGATATTTTCTTGTCTTTGAGATCAAGACTTTAATGTTTAAAAATTAATAACCTCTAATGAATTCAATATCTAACCTGCTAAAAGTCTCACTCTGACATCTTGATCACAGATCAGTCTCATTGTTATTTGTTGTAAATAATTTAAAAATTGGCGAGTTTCTTCAGAGTTGGAATTGGCGGTTCTGAGTACAATTGTTAACGAGGCCGACAAACAACCATGCTTAGTTTCCCAATCTGAATCTCCGTTTTCTATTTCGTCTAAGTCATTATCATCATAGTGCCCCGCAGCAGAATCAATTGAAGATGCATTTTGCAGAATTTGGACGATTAATTTTTGAACATCTAACAGGGCCTTGGAGCTCTGCTCAATCAAAGCTGGATCGTGATTGTGACACTCATCCACCGACACTCTCAGCAAGTTCTGTACTAGTTTAAGTCCATGTTCTCTCTCGGTTTTTTGGCGACTTTGCAATAAATCGATGATTTTTTCAGGAGAAAGAGTATCAGTAGAAGTATCCGATTGATTGGCCATTGTGTTTTAGCCCTGTTTCCCAATGATCCACAGCTTTATGCAGTAAACGCACCTCTGGCCTTTGCAGTCAAGATAAAAACCACCGTTCACCGTAATCTGTACAAGGGAATATCACATACATACAATACAACATACCATTTAGATAGGTATATACAACGTTTTAAAATCAATACCACAGTTGTAAATTTCATAATTCAATGTGCTATCCAAAAATTTACATCATATTTGCTATTTTTACCGAAAGAGACCATTGGAAATTTCCCGTGTAGCCGCATCTGTCTTGAGGTTATTTATTTTTAATTTTAACAAAACAACATTTCCCAATTGCAATGGAATTTCCACATACAGTATACACACACACTTTCACTGCCTCCACATAATGTTGTCCCTATTCATTATCTTACACAAATGCTATGAGAGTTTTTTCGTCAGAGATCCTTTTAAAATTACAAACGCGTTTGGTGAACAGGTGCACTTATCGCATTATAACGTGTTTTATGTTAATCATCGTTATCAAACTATCTTCGTTGTCAGCTGGTGAACGTTGACAGTGAGGGAGATGGTGCAGTCGTGTTAGTAATACGTATTGTGATTGTGTTGTATCAGCATATTATTATGCATATACACCAGAAAAATCAATTTTACTTCCTCCTTGGTTTATGATGTGCATGATACATTTACTTAGAATTGGTATTGTATTTCTTTTTGTCACACCGTCATCGTCAAATCAACTAGCTCTGCAGCAGTCCCCAGTCCCCACTCGTTTCCGTATCCAGTATCCAACCCAATAAATCCAATACCTCTCTGTCGTCTTTCCTTCTCCCATAAAAGGTAAGCTGACTACAGAAAAGCCTTCATTTCATCGTGATAGGTAGCGGAAATATAGGATATGAATGCTTATTACTGTGCTGTTATTACACTGCCGTGCCATCGCCTTTCCCTGTTACCTTTGTAAAATTGACTTTCTACTACCTTTCTCCGTACAAAGGTATCTTAAAAACTTATAAACGTTCATGCAACGGTTAAAAGTTGAACGGTTACACAATCCAATGAAAAATGCCTTGTCGCCGTTTGAAATTAGGTCCAAGGTTTGTTGTCAAAAAGTTGCATGGCCCCAAAAGGGGCAAAAATTATGTGACCAAAAAAACCGAGAGGAAGAAAGCAGATGCGCAGGCATATATCAGACAGACAGACAAACACTCAACGATTCAATACTAGCTGACGCTGCTGCACACATTATAAAAAAAGTAAAGCATCTCTCGCATTCCCCCGTGTTTGCTATATTAGTTTTTGGATGTATCTATGCAATGCATGTAATAGTACGTGTGGAGTGAGTAGTGGTGTGAAGTGTGAAATGAAGATGAAGCAGCTAAAGTAGCTGGTTGGTAAAGTGCTGCTGCTCTGTCTGTGCACTGCACTATTCGCAATGTAAAATGGAAAGGTAAGCAGAATATGTACATAAGCTGGATGAAATCCCAGAAAATGGTATGTAATTTGTTTTGTTTTGGAGTATTATCCTGAAATGTTGGTAGATGCCAACGAAGCGATGATCTCTGATTGTGTGTGAGTCTCGGCTCTGCTCATCTGTGTGGTAACTAAAAATCAAAGTGAAAGAACAACAGGCAACATACCGATGACGAGAAGCTTGGCTATTTAGTAGATTACAAGCTTGCGTATAATGGAACATGCATACACGTACACGAAACACGACACGTACTTGTAAACTCTTTAGTGTCTGTCAGACAGACTCTGTCTATTTCCGATTTCTCGGTTATTTTTTACATTAATAGCTAAAGTTGTACGATAAAATTATTTTCTCAATCGTAATCAGCAATCGCTGACGCAGCCGTGAGTTTCGTTGATTGGAGGAGGTGGGGCTCGACCGACTGCACCTGAGATTATCGTTGTATATTCATATGTTGCCTGACAAAGTTTCAATTGTTTTGTTTGGTTAGTACGTCAGTGAAACTGGTATTAGTTGTCAGTGTCAGTATTCACAAAAATTATTGGAAAGTGTTATTGTTTGTATGAAGTTAAGTCATAAGTGTCATGTCGTGTAGATTTAGTATTAAAGGAATCGGAACGGAAGTCAAGTCGGAATGAACAACCGTACCATAACGTAAAGTAACATTTTTGAGGAAAGGAAATACGGCAACTAATCAATCTAAAGAAAAGGGATTTGGTCCCACTGATGCATGAACGAATCGTACCTTCGTACCTGACTTCTTGTTCTAAAATTGCTTGATAGTCCGGAGAAAGTGGAGAGAAAGTATACGGCCGTTTTAGTATTCATCGCCATATATGTTTCGTCATTATTACTTTCCGTGTCGTTGTTTGTCGGGACGACCATAAAAAATATAACTCTTCGACCAACGTGCAGTTACTGGAATTTGTAAGTTAACCGATCAAATCAGATCACTAACATAACTTACATATATACTATTTTATAATTTCTGCTTTTACGTACTAATAATATTAGGCTAATATCATTAACAAATGAAACAAATGACAATGAGAGAATGGAATGAGAGTAGCAATCTTTTATTACTAAGTTGAATTGCCATATAACAATAATAATCAATATATGTTCAATACAAACTAAATTCTGTCCTTTCTACTTCTTTCGAAACGTAGTATTTATTTGCAAACTGTGTGTAATATAAGTTATTCCTTTTTGTTTTACTTGGCTGCTTTTTCTTGATGTAACTTTTCCACTGCCCCAGCTCGCTCCAGCATTTTAAAAATTCACCGATAAATGCTAGCTGTTTGCACTTGCTTATATACCATTCAAACAATTGTAGCTTTTATCAGATACTATCAACCGTATTAAAGAGGGATTAGGTTCCGATTAGGTATATGATAATATGCATAGGTTATTTAAATTTTTGTTGTTTAGGGCTGATAAATAATTCAAAAGGCAGAAGGCAGAAACCGACACAGTCAAAAGTATATAAAAAATTTATCACTTCCTTAATTAATTTTATGCAAAGGCATATTACGTTTTTGGACGCCATGTACCGAATTGTATTTTATTTTTTACGTAGCAGCCTTAGCCTTGACTATGTGGTGTCTTTATTATTATAGTTTATCTATTGTATTTTGGCAACGCGTAAATCACCTATACAAGCTATTGATCTCAAAATTACACTCCATTGGATGTATGTATATCATTAAATATTATGACATGACTATGACATTTGTATAGCAAATTTTGTATGATATGTGCCAAAAACGAACACTTACGGAATCCCGTATGTGTAACATACAGATTTTCGTTCAACTACCTATAAACCTTTCTATTACCTCACTGCCTTACCTAGTACATATTGCCCGTAAAAATAGGCTACGGTTTAGTTCTGGCAGACAGAAAGCTCCATGAAATATTTTGGAAACGTTTATACAATCATAGTAGGTAAGTAGGTCTCACTATAATCAACTACCTATATAATATATGGAGCCCAGTGGTATAGTAGCTCTGTGTAAAATATGCCCCCGAATCGGTCATTTTGTTATTTCGATATGTGTTCTATTCCATCACATGTAGCGAATATATAATACGAATAGAATTCACAAAATATTGTGTTTGTAGGCGCATATATTACCCTCCTACGTGTTTCTTCACGTTCCTGTACTCTTCCTTGCATTTTTCGGACTGGTTTTTCCCACAGGTTCTACCCTAACTTTATTCCACTATCTTTTTTATTTTCATTCCCTATTTTTTAAATTTTGAAATCGAAAGTGCTTGTGATAATTTGAAATCATTTTTACCATATTGTTGCTTATGATTGCACCGTCTCTAAAATATTTACTGTGCTAGTTTAGCTATCAGTGATCAGTGACTTTGACTTATTTTATGCAGTCTAGTTTTTAATTTGTTCTTTTGTGCAATGTACTTTCAGTGAAGTATTTTATATTAAAATTTTTGCAAATTAGAACCTTGCGTATTTTTTCATTACAATTATTGCTTACTTTCTCCTGAATAACTATCAACTATACAGTTTAATACATACTACCTAATAATTGATAGGGTTCTAACATAGCATGTATGCTTGTGGGTTAATGATATCAAAGTTTTGATTTTGTGAAATATTAAAACGATTAAAATGATTTATACCGTTCCAGGTAAGCCGGTCACTTTACTTTCATTTTCACTTTTAGTTAAATGAATTAAAATTGGAATACCGGATAATTAACGTGAAAAGGAGAAGAGTACATAATGAATGGGAACAAAAACTCATCCTATGACTATCGTTTGCTGGTAGAGGAAAATCTAAGGGATGAATTTACTGATGACATTTCACCTTCATCTTCTGGAACCGGCTCGCTACGGTCACTTCGCCTTCCCTGGCATGTCATTAGAGTCCCTTTCCGGCATGCCATTAGAATTACACTACTGCTGCCCTTTGGAGCGTTTATTTTTGCCATTATATGGTCCCTCTGCACTAACTACGAGAAAGCCGTTAACGTGCTCTGTACCAGAGAAGATAACAGGAAAGTAAGAAATTATCTCCCATCTCTATCCGCCGCAATAGGAGATTTTCCTCTTTCTCAGACCATTTGGACATTTTGTATCGTGATTCATTCACCCCCTCGTTTCCTATTCGGATCAATGTATTTAAAATACTTTGAAACCATTGTTCCGCCATTTAATTACAAATGGGTGTACCTGGCCTGGATTGTAAGTGTACTTGAAATTACGGGATTACTTGGTCTCTCAGTAATAACCTCCCGACAGAATCTTCCGTTTCATGCATTGTGTTTTGCAACTTTTCTCATATCGTCAGAAGTATATATGGTTCTTCAGTGTTTTCTTCAGTCATCTAGAACGAAAACGCACGGACCTTCCATTATGGAGACAAAAAGCATCCAAATGAAGAAATTTCTAACAAACGTAGTTCTTTGCTCTACCATAATTCTGGTGTTTACGTACTACAGACACGAAACGTACTGTGAAGTTGGAGTTTACACGATGTTCGCCCTCGTGGAATACGTGATAATTTTATCAAACATGGCGTTTCATGGATGTGCGTATTGGGATTTTTACAACAGGGTCATTGTGATAGATATTTGTAGACCATTTATGACCAGTAATAGTAATAATAGTGCGTCGTGGAATTTTTGATGTTTTACTAGATGTTTCATGTACCAACTGTTACAGATAATATTTTAGTTAAAATGAAACTATAGTCTGGATATAAATAATGAAACAGAGAGTGAAGTGAATTATAAACCTTCCGTATAACACGTATATCATGAAAAATGTTAAATACTAATTAGGAAGACCACGATATGAGACGATTTTACCTGATATTTACAGCTAACCTGGTCACGCAAAAAAATGGTATTTTTGATTACGTTTTTGTGGAACAATTTAAGTATGAATGTGTATCTGATTTACCTTTACCAGTTTGTATTTTGTTTTCATTTTAAGAGAGCTGATATTTTGTGATAGAATGTCATGAATGTCATGTTTTCTTCTCAACGTACCTTAATAACATTATAGTAATTATTAATGGCCTGGATCTGATATTTTATTGCTGTTTTATGTATTTTTGTTTTGCTTTTCTTACTATATAGCTATTCCACTTATGATATTAAATTATATTGTTGGGAATGTTGCATTTGAATTGAAGTATTTAATGCAAATTATTTTTGTAATGTGGTAATCAAATAAAGACTAAACGATATGCCATCCAAAAGACAGTAATGATTACATTAAGCATTGATTGTATGTTTTATTACAAGCACTCACGACTACCGCACCGACTCGAATCGTTGACGTCAGTGGTTTTCGTCTTTTTGACTTCATTGTGGATCGCTCGATTCTATTCATTTTTACTCAATATTGGTGGGAATTCGAATAACAAGAGCTCATACTGTGGTATCACTTAAAGTTACTGAAATAACAAAGCGTGGTTGGATGGATTTTTGAAATTTTTAGGTTCAATGTTCATTAGGTACTTACAAACTCACAATGTTGTCTCCAAAAATTGGTCAAAGTAACAGTAAGTTTTTCCATTTCGTCCAAACTGCTCTTCAAAATCTGGATAAGTTAGGAATCATGGCGAAGAGTGGTGGTAGAGTGAAACCAGGATCACAGGGGGAAGATGAGACTCACAGAGATTCCATCACTTCTGAAGATTTATCAAAAGATAAGTACATTTACATTAATTTTTCATTGTAACTGATCACAGCATATCTGCATTGTCAACACAATAAGCTTTCACTCATTGAAATACCTG